>JAPYYQ010002231.1:0-21406 GCA_030522585.1 Anagyrus pseudococci | reverse complement strand
TAAGAAGTATTTTTTTCATTGCAAATAAGATTATTTTGTTTCTATTTCGGCCGGTTGCTAGGAAAATAGTAAAATTTCCTATATAATTTCTATCAGTGTGTAGAGACGAAGCAAATCGACGTCGCTCTTCCGTGAAGTCGCGCAGAAAAAGTCGCGCGCTAGAGAAGCAATCCGTTTTCTCTCTCTCTCTCTCTCTCTCTCTCTCTCGCGGGCGCGCGCATTGACGTTTATTCCCGCATTCCCACACGTATATGTATATAAACCCCCTCTACAACGGTTTTAAGCGCGATTCTCGCTCACTTGGCTCAGTCCAGGCCGCAAAGTGCCTCTCGTTTCGCAAAGTACCAGTCGTTCGTTTGTTGATTTGAAAATTTTCGAGAGAGAGAGAGAGAGTAAGAGAGAGAAACACGATGTTGTGGACGCACACAGAGCGTACACGGAAACATATATAGCGATTAGTGAAAGATATTTTGGCTTTTACCGTATGGATATATCGCGTCTGGCGGGCTTCGTTACACAATAACAACGCTGAGATTCTAATTTCCCAGCTTCTAATTTGAATAGTCAAATTTCACGTCGTTTACGGTTATTAACCGTCGAATCGCGGCTGGCTTGTTTATTAATCAATTTTATTTCAGAATCCACCTTGTCGTAATAAGTGTGTCAACGACATTTTACATAACGGTGACTAAGGAAGAAACGACACGCACAGAGAGAGAAAGAGAGAGAGAACCACGCAGCCGAGATGAAATCAACGTTTCACGTTTCATCAATAACACGAAACCTTCGACGCGCGTATTGTTACCCGAACGGTTCGATCAAAAGAAAAAAAGGAATTGCGCGTTACAAAGCTTATTAAAAGTGATTCCGCCTCAAATCGAGCGCGAGAATACATCGTTGAAATCGTAGCGGAATGGAAGGGAAAAAAAGAGGCAGCCGGCAGATGCGCGCGTCGATAGAGAAAGTGTCAAGCAGAGCCGAGAGAGAAGCGGAAACGCCAGATCCGAGCCGGCCGAGAAGAAGCTGCGTAACGCGCCGGACCCGCTCATACCCGACATGTCCCGCCAATTAGCCCCGAGAGAAGCTCAGACTCGATCGACGTACTCGACCAATTTTACACGACTTCTATATCACCTCCTCCTTTTTTCTGTCCCTGTTAATCCGTCGATGTGGATGATTCGACAATTTTATTATTTTTTTTTTCACTTCGGTCGACCGAGAGATAGATTCGTAGAATATTATATGCGGGTGTCCATAATCGAACGCTCGGATGATGCTTTAATATCCGACACTGATTTCGCGCGCTCGATTTAAATAACATTTCGAAGCGTTACATCACACAGCCGAGAAGCGCACAAAAAAATAAATATTGTGAAACTTTATTATTTTTTTTTCTCCTCTGTTTCTTTTTTACCTCTTGTTTTTCTCTGTAATCTCGACGAATGTTTAAAGCTTACCGTCGCGGCAGGTTACGATTAACGAGTCCAAAGCTCGCGTGTGTTTATTTTTTTTTTGCTCTTTCTTTACATCCTGCGCAATTATTAAATGTACGTTAAACAACTGCATCGCTGTACTTTGCTAATTAAACAAGCAACAAAGAAGAAAACACAGCGACTATAGTCGCGCGCGCGAAAAAGTCCAATGCTAAGCGTAAAAAACACGACATGCGAAAAATAAAAGAACGGGAAAAACGAGCGCGAATAAATACGATAAACGAGACAGCGACCGAGCAGTGTGGGTGGGGGGAGAGAAAAAAATAGCCGAACAATAGTTCGCGGTTCACGTGTAATAACGAGGATAGTGACTCGTTATTTTACGATTCGTTGTTTTTTTTTGTACTACACGATTTTTGGAGAACGGCTAATAATCGTGTTACACACGAGAGGCGCGAGTGAGTAGGCTGTAAGGGCATAGTGAGCGATTAAATATGTACAAGCGTGGGGGGGGGGGGGCAGTGAGGCGAGGCACTCTCCCTCGCTATCCTAAATATAGGGGTTTAGCCACGCGGCAAGAATGTTTCCCACTATACAGCCAGCCGGGCAGAATTGTACGCAGCGTATTACTATTCTTCCAAATGCAGCCGGATTCTCTCTCGTTTTTAACTCTTTTCTTCATCTCCATTTTCGAAATTGACGCATCGCCGTAATTGCGCGATTTACGCGCTCGACTCGTGTCTGTTCGTTTCATCGCAATACGTTACTATATGTCTTCGCTATTTACTCTGGAAGGATTCGATCCTTTCAAAACTCGCTTTTTTTCTTCATATCGAGGATTTAAAAAAGATGATTGACGTTCGAGCGTTCGTTTCTTGATCGAGCAGTGCGAGAAAAAGAAAAAAAAAAGCTGGATTCCCGCGTCAATAATAGAATGATCGAAACTCTGGCGCTAATCCAACGGGAATTTATGATTTTTCGAGTGGATACAGTTACATTAGAAACTTTGTATTTTTAAAGTGACATTCCAGGCACTTTGCAAGTAGCTTGGAACTTGCCCACCAGCTTTTCGAAAATCCACAACTGCGTGTCACAATTTTCATGGATATTTGAATATTCAAGGATTGATAAATGAAAGAGCATTGTATAAGAAAAAAAATCATCGAAATTAGGTAGGAAAAAAAATAACAATAACGTCAAGCGGTCATTCGAATGGACAATAAGGCAACGTCCTGTATCGCGTAAGTGTATATACAACGCTCGATCCCCATACGGCGGCGAAATAATTTTGCAGCGAGGGGAAAACCAGAAACGCAGCGAAATCGGCCTTGCAACGCGGCAATAACTAGCGACGGCAGCAGGCGGTATAACAGCCGGCTGACTCACAGCCGTGTCAGAGCTTCGTCTCGCGCGTTATAACGCTCCGCCATCGCCAGAGAAATGAAGTGAGAGAGAGAGAGCAGTCGTCTCCCGGTCGCGCAGCTTCCGCGGCATTCGTTTGATGGTGAAATGCAAGGGATGCGGGGGACGAAAAAAAGGGCGCATTTGATGTCGCGAGGCAAAAGTAGAGCGACATAAGCTAGAAAAGGGTGAGTGGGCGAGCAGGGGCGCTGAAAGGGGGGCGACGGTGGGAAAAGAGGCGCCGCTCCGAAATGGGATGTGCGTGTGTGTACACACCGCGGCTCGCCTATCGATCCATCCTCCTCTCTCGCGTCTCTCCTCGCGGAAGCACAGCGCTCTCTCTCTTACTCTCTCCTCTCCTTTCTCTGTCTCTCCTCGCGGCTTTCTAACCTCAAAAGCCCGCCTCTCTGTCTCTCAGCTGGCTACTGCCACCGTAAATATCTTACAGTGTATACATATACATTCGCGATACCCTCTGCCTCCCTCACCGTCGCCAACACACATTTACACACACCTATATACATACACACTTGCTATCTCTTCCGTTCGATTCCGTTTGCCCGTTTCTATATGACTCATTCCTCATCGCGATATCGATCAGTTTTGATTTTTTTCTCTCTGTTATTTTTTTTGCATTTCTACTTCTTTTTGATTTATCGGCTTGTTTTGTCAATTTGAACGGCCGAAAAACGATGAACACGTAGGCCAGTCCGGAATCTCGACATTTTAAATTGTAGATTTCGCTCGAGCTTATACGCGCGCAATTAATCAGGCTGTAAATAATAACATTGATGGATTGGCTAGCGATGATTTTTAAACGGCAATACACAAAGAGCCGCCTCTCGGTAAAACAGTCACCTTGAGAGAGAGAGAGAAAGAGAGAATACCTCTGTAAATATAAACAGCCGGCTGTCGAGCGAGAATAGAGAGAGAAAGGGAGAAAAAAGGAGAGATCCTAACGAAACACTCGGAGCTCGAAAATCGGAGCTTATAGAGATATATCCAAAAATCAAGCCGGAGCAGGATTACAAGAGCCAATCAACTCTTATACCGAAGTTTAAACCGTCCCCGAGAGCTACTCCATGCACACACCCACATAAAAGACACATAGAGAAAGAGGAAGGTAGACACATAGAGAGAAACACGAACGAATCATTCGTTTCCTCTGCGATCGCCGTCGGACGGCCAAAAGCGGCCGGAAGGTGTCCCGGCACGTCTCATCGGCTTGCACGCGACACTTTTCAGTTATGATCATTGAAATTCCATAGAGCCTCTGCTCGGGACGACATACACACACACACGAGAAAGAGAGTCCGTTCCACGTTCTCTCCTCGCTCCCTCCGTTTCCCATGCCATAACCTCGAGCGCGCGCGCCAGAACGAGCCCCATTATTAAAGAGGGGACAAGAGGAGAGCTATACACGCGTACAGGGGTGTGAAAAGTATGCGGCCGAGGGGAAGGGAAAGGAGAGAAGGCTCGCTGGGGATAGCCGGGTTCCCGTGACCCAGTGCGTTCGCGGCCCTGGTGGTAAAGGGGGAACGAGGGTGGTGGTGGAGGACGAAGGAGGGGGTTCGAGGGAAGAGGAGTAGGGGCGGGGGGGGAGAAGCGACGGGGTTAGAGAGAGCGACTACACCCACCTGCTTGCTCCGTCCGGGTTCCACTCGTTCCGGGCTCGGTTGGCCCGTCCTGCGCTCCTTCTTCTCTCCTCCTTATTCCCCTCTTTCTTTCTCGTGCTGCTGCTGCTGCTGCTCCTCGGGCTGCGTGTCACCTGTGCGCTGGCATATACGCGCCTGTCCCCGGGCTCGAGGGCGAGGACGAGCTGGAGATGCGCGCTCTCTTTCTTCTCCGTGTATATATATCCCCTTGCGGTCGTTCCTTTCTCGCTCCTGCTCAGTTGGCGGGCCGAAGAGGAAGGAGCGAAGGATTAAAAGGCCTGCGGCAGCGTCGTCGGTCTGCCGGGCGCGTCGTCTGCTAGGCTCCTCTTTCTCTTTCTCTCTGTCTCGCGCGCGCGCCTCCTGCGCGGGCAACCGGCTCCGCCCGAACGAAAGGAAAATGCCGGTCGAATATGTGTATAGCCGGTGGCTCTCCTCTGCCTTCCTCCTGCTGTTCTTTCTTCTTCTGCCGCTCCTCTTGCCGGCTCTCTCAACGGACACTCTCTCTCTCTCTCTCTCTCTCTCTCTCTCTCTCGACGGAGCTTACAGTCAAACGTCTGTGCACAGTGTTGGAGCTGCTACTGCTGCCAACGGCTCGCGTTGATCACGAGAGAATCGGGGAGGCGAATGGCCTGGTCTGAGCGCTGACGTTGCTCTCTTCCTCTCTCCTCCTTTTGCACAATCAGCAGTTCGGAGGCGCAGCAACGGCTCCTCGCGTCCACCGTCTGCTCGGCTTTTTCCCAGGGGGGGCAGGCAGAGCACAGAGCAACGCGCGCACGCGAAGAGAGGCTGTTGCTCCGGGGTCGCTTCTAACGCACCTGCCAAGTGAGCACAGGGGCCTGTGTGCAGCTGCCCTAAAGTCAGGCTGCTCTCTTGTAAAATCCACGTCTCCTCGTCGCTGCTGCTGCTGTGTCAACCTGCCTCTCTCGCTTGGTCTCTGTCGTTCTCAACGCCTCTCTCTCTCGAGCCTACCTGCCTCTTGCACGCGGTCGCGCTCGACTGCTGAGCGCTCGCGGTCCCCGCCTTTTAGCGCAGCGATTTTCGTGCCTCCCCAGCCCCGCCGCGCCACCTAACGTCCCGGCGCTCTCGCTCCCACTCGAACGACTCGCCCAGCGCTCCGTCCTTCTTTGGCTACCCCCACCACGAGGAGGAGAGCCACCGCCGCCACCGCCACCAACGACGTCGAGCAGCCTCGTGTGTACGGGCCGCCACCGCCGCTGCTGCTGCCTCCTCTCGACACGGACCGTAAAGGCGCGCTTACGATTATCCAGCATACGCCGTATTTGGTTTGTTATTTTGGAAATGTAGAGTTAAAGCCTCGAGAGCCTGGCTTTTTCCTGAAGGTCAAACAGCCGGTTTGCGCTCGTGCGTCTGAGCTCCTCTTTGGCTTTATTCTTCCTCGTCTTCTTGTCGCGCGGCGCTACAGGCTACCTGCGGCTAATGCATTTCCTGGAATATCTAGAGTAATCAAGACAAAAACGGAGCTATCATAGTTAGCCGTTATCCTCCTGTCCTACACAGGTAAGTGCCTCGCCTTTTTTGACGCTTATTACAATGCTCAAGTTCTAAAAGCTGGAAATGACTTACTTGTTTTTATTCACCCGACGTTAATGATGATATTTCAATTCTTGACACTCTCTCTCTCTCTCTCTCTCTCTCTCTCTCCCCCCGGAGGATTATATTGTTATTGCGAGTTTAGTCCATTGCGGTTGTAGGGGCTATCGTGATGGATTATACGATATGCCGGCAGGCAGGTTATGTTTATATTGCCGGGTATGCTTTTTACGATTCCTAATTGGAAAATTCAATTTCGCGCTACTGGCGTCATTTGCGCGCGATAAAAAAAAAAACAAAACGCTCCCCAGATCTACTGGCGCGTAATTTTTACCGAAATAACGACGTTAATTTTACAACTCGTTCGCCATATTTGAAAATTCAGAAACGTTATAAAAAAAAATCCCGAACAAACGAATATGCGTCCGCGTAACAAATGTCTATATACGTATAACTACAAATTTACCGAGATTACCCGTTCTTTTATTTTCAAACGCAAAACCGTTCAAGTACGATATTATTGTTTGATTGTTATAAAAATTTGAGGTTAAAATATCTAAAAGTAGCGGTGATTCGCGATTTTCAGTCGATAATCGATTTCATATTTGACTTTGGCAGAAACGCTTATTATCCGAGGTAACGATTTCGTTAATTGCCATAACGTTTTTTCCTTGTGAATAAATTATCGAGCTTCATTGATTATCGGCGTGCAAAAAAAAGAAGCTATTCCAACTCGGCACAATAAAGTCTTGACGTTTACTTGTTAACATTACACCTATATAGCGTTACGAAATTTATTGAAAATTCAAAGTGACTCAGTAAATGCCTCGTAAATCCGTCATATCCTTCGCTCGTCTTGACTCGTTGATAACTGCCAAAATTAACCCTATAAAAGAATTCTAAAATTTCAAACGAATTCTGCCCAAGTCTTGTCTCAAAGTGACCCCTCCACCAAAAGCTATATTCTATCACAAAACTCTTAGGGCCTAAAACTGAAGTACCAATTATACTCGAAAGAAAAAAAAAAGCAAACAAAGCAATCCCCTAGGACAACAATAAACACTGAAGAGCATAAGGAAAGGATCGTGGTAATCGTGCGAGCGGCATAACAGCTGAATATCCCGTGAACTGTTCAGAGCTAGAGGGAGATAGATAGAGCGACCTGCCGCCCCCAACAGCGAGTTCTTGCCCGGCGACGACACGAGGGGGCGACGCGCAGGCGCGTCTAGGTCCCTCTTTCCTCGCAACCGAGCTAGCTAATCCGCGCGCTCAACCAGCGAGAAAGAGGGCCACGCTACACACAAGGGATATGTATATACAAGTGTGCACACGTACGTGTGTATATCCACCAGCCGCTGGAGAGAGAGAGAGAGAGAGAGAGAGAGAGAGAGATCAGGGCTTAGCGCTGATCGGATATATCTGCCTTATCGGTCAATCTTCGGGCTTTTTCACTTGAACCCCTTGATTGGAAGCTATATATACTCCGAGGCATCGAGTTTCTTTGAAAAGGGCCGGTTGTATATAGAGTGACCCTCTGTTCAATAGAGAAAAAAAAATGATTACGGAGACGTACCGCTAGTGCGCGCATGTATTTCACTGGTTATTACGGATAAAGAGCCGTTATCCGATATCCTTCAGGATTCGAGTACGGGCAGCTTTTCTAATTCCCACGCACATCTACGTTGGATTCTCGTTAGACGCAATCACAACAGCAACAAAAAGAAAGCAGACAATCCTTGCAGTCTCGTATTTATCGAGCGTTTAGCAGTCAATCGGAGGCTGTAACATGAGGTTGTTATGACGCCCGGGGAGAGAGAGAGATAACGCGATACATATTCTCTCGACTGCGAGAGCCGTATACGAGCTTTCCGAGATAATGCCACGGTCGTTTATTATATATATACAGAGATGAGGGGCGAAAAAAAAGCTCGCGGAAAGAGGCAAGACGCAAGCGCGTGTCCGAGGGAGATAAATTTACGCTTACTCTCTATGCGAACTCGCGCGATAAAACTTGGCTGATGCAGTTTTAAGGAATTTAGGGATCGCTCTTTTAAGTTTGCTCCTCGGAAATTCCTTCGAGGAATTTATGTGCCAACGAGAGAGAGAGAGAGAGAGAGAGAGAGAGAGAGAGAGAGAGAGAGTCTCGGCTCTCTTCCCCTTACGACGCTTACGACGAATTTATCGGGTTTCGAAGGCTGCTCTGTACATGCGCTCTCGTATACCCGTGCTAGTTTTGCATCGATATACAAAAAAAGAAAAAAAATGTGGGGACAGAGTTGGCAATTCGTAAAAAGTGCCATTTCCACGGTAACGAGCGGTCGAGAAAACACGCGGGCCTATATAATGACGGAGTCGGGGAAGCGAAAATTCTCTCTCGAACGCGGCTTTGACGTAAGCCGTCGAAAACAAAAAAAAAATGAAAAATTCACGTATACGCGCTGCGTGCGAACTGTGTGGCCTCTTGTATGCCCCCCCCTCCCCTCTCGCTATATGCTCTTTGAGTACGGAATCTTTGGCATTTAAAAGAAGAAGAAGAAGAAAAAGAAGGACGGAAATTTAAATGTCAACTCGCGCGCTTCTTCAAACTTCCAACGTCAGCGTACGCTCGTGTACGCAAGTATATTATACGAAGAGTTCGAGGAGCTCCGGAGCAGCCGCGGTGAACTTGTTTGCTCGGTAGGCCCCTTTACCCCTTCCTGCACGTGCTACCACAGAAAAAGAGAGAGAGAGAGATAGCTAGAAGAATTTGCAGCGGTGCGCATTACGAGCTCCCCCTTTGTCACTGCGTTTTCCCGAAGCCCCGCTGTTTGTCGCGCAACTTATTGAAATGACATTTCCCAAAAATACCACTTGTCGCCTTTTATTTTTCTCCTTCTCTGGCCCAATTTCCGTCTCAATCAGTCGCCTCCCTCTTCACAGTTGGTATACACCGCTCGATACATATACAAGACAAGACAGTGCTCATCCCGCATATCTATCGAATCGTCGCGGAGCTTTTAATTATCGTAGGGGGGGGGGGGAGAAATCGCGAGAGCAAAAATTCGACCTGACCTCGTAAAGCTCGAGGCGCGCCTAGACTGTTCTCTCAGTCGGCGAGTGCGTACCTATAAACAGGCGCGAGCGCGCACGTGGCAGGTTGCCGGGGCAGCTTGGCTTATACTCGCTCTCTCTCAAGAGAGAGAGAGAGCAGACACACACACACACACACACCGCAGAGAGGAGGGCCGCGTGGAAGGAGTGAAATCGACCGATTATCCATTGCGTCACGTGCGGTATGCGCGTTACGTGAATTATCTCGCCAACAGAGAGGGAGAGAACACGCGCCTGTACCCCCCTCCTCCTCCTCCCTCTGTGTATACCTTCGGTTCGGGAAAATCCGGCAGGCGGTTTTCGGATTCGTCACATATGCTCGTGTACTCGGCGTGATTTTAATTAGCGAATCGACGGCGAGACTTTTCCTTTTCTTTATTTCGTCTAAAGAGCAGCTTATGACGATGGTTTTTTCGATTTAAATATTACGCGCGAGGACACGTTTTCGTGGTAATTTTTGGGGGAAAATAGCGGTAGCGAATTTTTGTGGCTTTTGATTTGTGAGAATCGAAAGGACGTAAGCGCGTTTCGAATGATTAGAGGAAACGTTTGTAACGATGCGACGAGCGGAGTTTATAAATAGTACATGACTTTTAATCAACAAACAGCGTTGAAACATTGAAATAATAAATACGTCGACGAAAGATTATCCAAGAATAAGAAGAGAGCCGATTTTTTTTTTCGCTTCCTCGCCCGAGTTATTTTGTAAGCTGATAGGCCAGTGGAAATCTCCAGATAGAAATGCACTTTAAAGACGCGTGCACAGTTGGAAACCCTATAACGCAGAGACTAGAGTAAAATCGGATAAAACCGCCAATCCGGTTTTATGCAGACCTCGTATAATTTTATCCGTTTCGACACAGTAAATATTTTGTCTTGTTGTTAACAGTCCCCGATAAAAAGTAATCTACATTTATATCTTCTTTTCTTTCTCACTCTCGCCTTTTTTCTTTATTCTATTTCGATATATGCAATTATATAACAAAATCAATGTAAAGGGGGGGCTTCGTTTTAAAAAAAATTCAAGTTATCATAGCTACTTGGTTTTTTTTCTTTTAAATAATTACTTTATACGCACTCAAAGCTTCCATTATTTCGAGGTAATTACTACTTTTCTCGCCAAATAAAACACTTTTTTCTTCTAAATCAACTCTCGCGTCGTGTTTTATTTGCCAAGACAGCAATCGCTATTTCTTTCTTTCTTTCTTTTTTTTTGTTATTTTGAAAGGATTCCCCGCCTGCGCTCGAATGCAACGAACTCGTTACAAAAACGTGCTGACAGTGCAGAGCCAACGCTAATATATTGAAATGATTAATTTAATTGCATTTATCCTCGCAGTTACAGCGCTCGATATGGCTGTAAATTTTTTTATAATAAACTAAAATGTTCTTAATGCAACCGGCTGTTTTCTCGCGGACGTATACGTCAAGAGTAAAAAGCAAAACAGCTGTCGGTACAGCTCTTCTTTTTCCCACTTTCATTTTTTCGTCGGACGCGACCCATCGGAATCAACGAAATTGCTCCAACAGACGCAGACGCGCTTAGAGGAGCTCTCCGATGATAATCGTGAAACAATTTTTTTCGACTCCCCCGAACGTCAAGAGAGCCAAGGTAGCGTCGATCGTTTATTTACGCGTGGAAAACAAGTTTGACCCAAAATTACCTTCAATTAAACATATTCAAGAGTATAGGCCTCGCGGACCCTGATCATCCGTGGACGATACCATTGATTAAACATTTTTCTTTTTTCGAAATTCAGGTCTGTACGTTTACGAAATGACAGGGGCTGACAATAGGTGAAGAACCTGTAACGAACCACTTGGTTTCCTTGACTCACAAATTTAAGTATAATGATACATTTTAGAGGTCAAAGTCAAATTTCTTCCTACTTGAGTATTTAAACATTCAAAGTAAATTTCTTGAGCTTCTTCTTTTTTTTCTTCTTCTTTTTTCCATATTGACTCAAATTATTGCCGAACGACGGGGAATGTTTATCTATTGAAATGACCGAGTCGCATGTTTATTTAAGGAACAAAAAATTGACGACATTAAAATAACGTACCCTTATTTCAGAGCTTACATTTGATTTAATGATCGCTTCTCGTTAGAGGTTTCTTCGTTTTTTTTCCATTCGCTCTTCTTTCGATCGCCTGCATAAATATCTTGAGCATCGAATCGATACATCCAGCTTAAGTAGCGCGTAAAATATTGACGTAATGTCCACTAAACCAGAAGAAATCATACTTTACAAAAACGTTTGGCAATCGGACCAATGGTAATATAGCGATATCGCGTTGATTACAATGTAAAAAGCAAGAAAAAAAATGTAAATGCTGTCGTATATATCCGAAATAATTTGATCAAGACACGGATGTACAATTTCTCGAAAAGCTATTTTTCACATTAATCACATAATCAATAAAGCTGTACAGGCTATGATTAAATTGAGATATACAGAGCCCATTATATCTTGCTCGTAAAAGATTTTCCGAAAGGTGTACACGCGCGTTCGCCGTTTTAATAAGTTGCGAGAGGGAGAGAGAGAGAGAGAGAGCGGATGGTGTTAATTTAATTCAAAACTCTAAACTCCGCGCATACAATGTTATAAATATACATGCGAATTAAATGGACGTTTACAACCGACTAATAAGAGCGGCGAACGCATGTACAGTCGATTTACATTCGGGCTCACTTAATGTGCATACTTATACGTAATCCGGGAGTGCACAAGTGCACAACCTGTACCCCCGCGTGTTTTGTATATTTAACGTGTTCTCTGCGTTTATGAAAAAAAGAAAAAATTCCTTATATAAATTTTGACTCTTTGACATTATGAGAATAGCTTTTCCATTTCTTTATTCAAGTCAATTTTTTTCCGCGAACGCGTCGTTAACGACAAAACTTTTTTTGCTATAAAATTCATATAAACGAAATGGAAAAGGAGGGAAGCAACGCGCGCTCTCTGTGTATACATTAAAAATCCAACGGCGAGTAATAAATGGGACTCATTGGGCAATGTTCAGCGCGTGTCACATTCTTACAGACCAATGAACGATCGTACACAAAGTCAACATCCGACCAAGTAATTCTAGCGGTTCTCGGTTGAATTTTATCGAGAGGAAGGAAGCCGTGCGTTTGGTGTATACACCGTAAGACGGGGCCGGTCTTGCGGCTAGCGCAAAAGAGAAAGAGAGACACCGGAATCGGTTGAGTTATACATGTAACCGAGGAGGGCGGGGGGGGGGGGGGGGGCAGCCTTGCCGGGGGGGGGGGGCCGTTATGCAAGTCATCCGTCTCGCTCTCGAGAGAAAGAGCGAGAAGGAGAAAGATGGGCAGCAGGCGTTGGCGCGAGTCCGGCGGTCAGCGAAAGCGATCTTACCTGTTTCCTTTTTATCTCTTTTTCTCTCTCGCTCACTTTTCAATAGCCCCGAGATGAAGTAGAACCGCGAGTACCGGAGGCGTGTGGACTCGCGTGTCACCTGATAAGGCGATCGAAACGCTTGGACGACTCTGTGCGTATGTTGAAACGTCTTATTAAACCTGCCGCGGGGTTGCAAGGCATTTATTTCGGATGACACGGGCTTTTTCAATCGAGGACGGGTTTCGTTGGTTAAAGTGACCTTTAGCGCGAGGAAAACGACCACATTCCCCGAGTACCCTTTGTCTTTGTGAGCGGCTCGCGAAGTTTTTCGAATGAGATTTCGATGATAAGTAAAAGAAAAAGTTGTAAATTACGTGTCGCCGTTGCGAAACTTTTTTATAAAGATTCATTGAATAATCATTGAGGAAATGGAGCTTGAACTCTTTCTCACGCGCTCGCGCCCCCTCCCGTGAAACGCTTGTTACGACTCCGGGCTTATTCAAATACGAAGGAAAATTATCGGCGATAACGAGTTACGAATATTTTTGAGGATAAATTGTATTCTCTTTGTCAACAATGCCTACGCGGATTCTTGAATTCTTTATACACAAAGTTTTTCATCAAACAGATTAATAGCTGAATTATAACTGTACATTCGAAAAAATAATATTTAAAAACAAAAAATAAGAAATAATTTACATAATTATCTTACGTAACGCGCTCTCGGGCTGACTATGAAAAAAAAAACGGTAGGGGGGTAATCAGCGTAGAGAGAGGGAGGGAGGGAGAGAGAAGAAAAAACAACAATCCGTCAAATATTTAATCAGAGGCGTCGGTAAAAATGTCACTTAATGTCAAATATAAAAAGCCGGGCTTTATATTCGCGGCGATTATCTTATATTCTTCAGAGAAGACTGCCTCTCCCGTGCCATTTCCTCGAACGCGCATTTAGCGAGTGCATATGGTACATCCGAGTGTGTGTGTGTGTGTTTGCTCCTCCCCGCGCGCGTCCTCTTCTCCTTTCATCCTCCAACGAAATTGGAATTGACGGAGTGCATGTACGCGCCGAGCGCGAGGTTTTCTTCAATGCACCTCTGACGTTTATTCCCTGCGCCGTATCTCTCTCTCTCTCGTGTTTGCCCATGATCTAAGCGCGAATTTCCGTCAGAAATGCCCGTGTACACTCCAAAGAATCCGCGACACTGCCCACGCGGCTCTCTCGCTCGTGTTGTTATTACGCAAATATTGTTTCTCAGGGTTGACATGCTGGCATCGCGCGTTTCCTCCCTCCAAAATCGCTCGAAATTCGTCGATTGAAATTCAGACTCTCGTCTGACCTGCTCCGTCGCGCTACTACTGAAATAATAAGCCTCTTGGGCACGTAACGTGTATACATATTCGGGACAATAACAAACGAAAGCGAAGAGGAGATATCCGAGAGAGGCTTTTTCTTTGCGACTCGGCGCTTTTCTTCGTTTTTGCATGATTATACAATCTGTTATTGTTTGGCCGTTGCGCTTATGATGTAACCCACCGGCATTTTCAATATAAAAGTCCAATGAGCGCGTGCGAACATTCAAATGAGCCGATCGCCACCTCACGGCACCTTTCAATGGTAATCGAAAACTCGTGTAATATACAATTTGACATTGTAGACGACGTTGACGTATTTTCGCTCTCTCTCTCTCTCTTTCTCTCATTACTTATTTACGGCTGTTTGTAATGATTGCGTGCGTGCGACAAATATTTGACTACGCTTATATAGAAAAGTATCATTAAAAATTACTGTGCTTAGTTATTCTGGGACAAACTCTAAGTATGAGCGAATTTTAATGAATTTTTAATAATGTTTATTATAAGTCTTGAATAAATTACCATAAAGTATAGCACTATTTATTTTCGTCATGTTATTATTAAAATTTAGCAGGTTTTTATCCTAATTAGCTAAACCGTATACTAAAAATAGACAATTTAAAATTTTACTGTACTGCAATGTACCGAGTTTGTCCTACTGGAAATGTACAATATTGTAATATTTAGTTTTACTTTTCTCTACGCGTATGGATCTATAAACAAGTTTTCGCGATTAACTTATACCATTGCATATGGCCATGCAGCCTGCATTTAAAAGTTTGAAAATATGAGAATTCTTAAAAATTTCACGTTAATGATGTATAACAAGGGAATTTTTTATTCTTTGGCCGATCGTATAATAATTCATGCAAAAGACGTAGGAATCACGTTTTCTACTTTTGCTCGGGACATTATTTAAAGATGAAACGAATAAGATAATCTTGTTTTTATCATTGGCTTTACCAACTGTTTTTTTATTATATCTCCGAATTGCATTTCAAAGGGCAAAACTTGAATTTGGCAAACGAGAAATCCCGAGAAAAAATTTTAAATGAGATACGTCTGGTTTTTTTTTACAAAATTTGTTTATTCATCCGTTGCTTTTTTTATCGTCAAATTCACTGAACTATTAGGATAAAAAAAAAAGGCGCAGCAAGCAATTTATTAGAAGTTTACTAAAAAATGAATTTTAAATTTTTGCGAGAAACGAAAAATGGAAATATACCACTGGGGGTATATGCATTAGCTTGTGAAAGAAATGTGACATCGTTTTTTTTTCTTTTTCTTTTTTTTATAATGGAATGAATATTTATGAATATGCGTTCAACGTAAGAGGAGAGCGCACAATGCTTTCAAAATATTCCAACGAATTAATGTTACATGAATTAAATACTTAAGCGTATTTACGCTCTGGTTGTCGATATTTTAAAAATTTATTTACAACACAAACACATCACGCGCACTTATCCTCGGCTCAACCTCGTTTCGTCGAAACGAAAAAATAAATGATTTTTGTTTTTCGACGTACTGTTTGTTTTCCAACGTAATATAAAGAAAAATCAAATGTCGGAATCTGAAATTGGCATTTCCGACGAAAATTTCAAGAGCGGCAATTGTGACTTTATCTTCGCTCGTTTCGATTGTCGTCATCGTCGCCCCCTCCCTTCTGGGGAGAGCCGTGCAGCAGGTATCGCGACGTCGGACGTGGAGCATTTGATCGATGAATTATGGATACAGCAGGTATAGGCTAATGCTTCCGTTTGTCGTTTCGCGTGTCTCGGCCAAGCGGGAAGCAAAATCGCGCAATCTTCAGCTGCACGAGCATCAAATCATACGTAATAGACAATCATATGCTGCTGACTGTCGTTGACCAACTATCGAAAGGCCATTGGGGTATATACATGCGTATACGTGCTCGTATACTCCGAGATCAAATTTTTTTTTTCAATTTAACGCTCATTATTTATTTCGACTTGCCAGGCGTTATTTACTCGCGCGTTCGACGAGTCTCGTTTGCGGCGAATAATTAATCGCTCCGCGAGCGCGTTTTATTATAAATTCCGGGGAGCGTAATTACGCGCTGCGATATATAAAATAAAAATTCGAAAGTGTAACGCGGTGAGTCAGCATCCGAGGGAAAATTGTGTGCGTGTGCGTATTGCCTCCCTTCTCGGAAAAAAAATTTAGTATTGAAATAAAATCATAATTATGCGAGCGTCGGAATAGGTCAAGCATGCGTGAACCTCGTCTTCGTTTTTTTTGCGCAGAACATTTTATAATACCGAAAGTGCCAATTGCGTAATAAATATAGTTTTCACATGAACATATCCTGGACGAATCTATGATGTCACGCTGTATACCTACGTCGTAAAAGACGTTAACTTTTATTCCTCGAACTATTAGCCATATATACCACTTGAAGTCCGTTCAATGTATACCCCTCCGAGCACGGGCTACTTTGTACGCTTATTATATTCTTTGAATATCTCAACGATTTGTCAACGATTTGCTGCAGCTTACGGTATGTCGAATGGGATTTAGTGAAGATGAATAAAAAAAAAAGTAGGAGAAAAGACCGAGTGTCCAGAGATAAAATTACACGATCGAATGACGCGCAAGCGATTATAGACCAGCTATACGCGCGCGTCCTCGGCGCACTTTCACCCCGGGGGCCACTTTCACCACTGAAAATCAGTCTTGCGCTCGCTGAGATGACGAGGGGGGCTCGCGGCGCATCCTCTCCTACCGTCTGACGAGGTAGGGCCGTCGAGATATTCGGTGGCCGTTGACGTAATCCCGCTACTCTTTCTACAAGTCGAATGTTTATTGAAGGTCGTTCGGAAGGTTACTTAAGATTTTTTTTTATTATTACGAGGGTGTTTCTCATAAAGAGGCTGGTGGGTTTTGACGAATATTAGAGAGTGGTTATTACAGCGAGTAGTTTGACCGAATTAAAATGTATATTTGAAGTTTTACGTGTGTGTAGGAGTATTTTTATGCTGTATCAAAGTAGATTAAATTGTAGTTAGTTTTTACTCGAGAACGTTGAGATATATCGAGTTTGACAGGATGTGGTTTTGCGCAGAGAAAATTTTTCAAAACATTTTTGTAAAATTTTAAAAAACAATTTTTTTAAGTCAATAAAAGTAGTAGATTTGTGCTCTTATTTATCAAACGCAAGTGATCTTTAAATTCTTACAATGTTTGTTTATATTTTCAATAAATTTAAAGATGGTTCTTTTACAAGTTCAATAATCAGAATGGCTCCATCTATACTACGGATTGATAATTAATGTTAACTTTGAATTATCTATTCAACTTACTCTTTATCGACTGGTCAAGTTGCCTGTTGCTGGAAGTGTTGGTCTCTGAATTAACGACAATTTTTTATGATAAAACAAAAATTAATTTGTATTTTTTCTCTTTAAATTGAATCAAGATGTATTGTTTCTTGATAGAAATAACTTACCTTTTGTTTTATTTTTGCCGAAAAGTTTAAATATTATTGACATGTAAATCTTAAATATTTTATAAGTGTAAGTACTCGGACTATATCTTAGTTATTTTTGCAAATTTTACTTTAAAAAAAAGTTTTATATATTTTATATATCAATATCTATAAATGGAAAAATGTAAAACTTGATTTATGACTAAAAAGTTCGAAATTAATTCAAAACGATTATGAGCAAGATTTCAAGTATAAAATATTTATTTTACAATAGATCCCATATTTTGTTCACATAAACATATAATTCGTCTTCTTTTTAAATATTATCGAATAAAAAATTAATTATGTTGATTTGAACTACGAAGATATACAGTTTTCTTATTGAAGAAGTGTCAACAAATTAAATTAGACCAGCATTATCAAACATTGATACAAATAAATATAAATGCCGCCGCTTAACCAATGTTTAAAATTATCCATTTTCCGCTTTACAAGTGATTTACTGTTTTAAGAACCATGAAAATTAAAAAGTTCTTGAAAAATTGTTTATCTGTCCAGCATTAAACTTTTATCAGATTGGTATAAACTGGATGTGTTTCTTAAAATTAATTTTTGGCACTCATTCATTGTAAATCAACTTTTCCCATGTATACGTTTTTTTTCAACAAATATTGAACATGTTGATATACCAGTAAGTAACGAATTATAAAAATGCAAAAGTAATAAAAGATCTGCTTAATCGTCAATTAACAACTAACGCGTCAAAATTTCTTTTCTTCTTCCAAATAATTAATTTGCTATTAATATTTCTTAACTGAAGTTCTCTTGTTTTTCACGTTACAAGCGGTGCTTAATCAATTTCAACATTTTACATTTGTTTCCGTTGATATTGGCTGCTTACAGAAAATTTATTTACAAATCGAGATTTTTCATTTTTGTTCTTCAAGTTAAAAAAAATGTTGAATAAGCAAGTTAATGTGTTAGAACTTTATATCCGCTTTATAGTCAGAAAGAACGGTCAAAAGAAAAACAACAATAATTTAGAAAAATTATATAATATTCAAATTGCAGCATAGTCCTTGAAAAAAATAGTAATAATAACTGAATCGGTAAATAAAGAAAAAGATAGTCGTATCATGAACGAATGACACTTAATCATATTTAATATTTCGATTCAGATGCTTTGGAAGTTCATTCCAAAACAACGTCTTCATCCTATGTACCGTTCAAACATTATTTCAACATTACAAACAGCCTTAATTAAATCTATTTATTATTCTCAGCTTGTTATGTATTCGACCCACACATACACAGTAATCCATTCACTCCATTTAGCCTAGACTCATAACCTTGTATTTTTCGACGACAAATCATTAAAAAATAAACAATGCCATAATAATAAAAAAAATAAAGTAAGGAATAGTCTTTATACAATTAGTCCACGGGGGGGGAGATGTGTGTTTCGCGCTGGTCCGCGCTGGGCCGCCATTTTCCATTGCGCAACCGGCACGAAATGGCAACGTGTTCCCATGCCGCGCGCGCTCTTGGAGAACAGTCCGCGGAGTCGAGGAATCATCATCGTGTCATCCCAAAACAGTCCATAATTAACAATAAACAGCGAGAGAGCATTGCCGAGCACGAGACCCACACATACACACACGCCGCATCCCGATTATCGGAATATAATCCCGATTAAACGGAGACAGGTCCTCGTTCCACTCGCGTCATATCCCGAAGAAGAAAAAACCAATAAGGACGTGGCGGCGGCAACAGCGGGATAAAGATGAGACAGGAGAGATATTGAGAGAGGGAGAGAGCTCGGGCTTATGGCACAGATCACTCCTCGTAGCTGCCCCGGTTGTCGATGAACACCCTGTTCCTCAGTCCGTTGTCGGATATGTAGGCCGTCGCCATTTTGTACTGGCTCGGGTAGATCGAGCCGTTTTTGCTCCTCTGCTCCTCCTCCGCGGCCTTCTGCCGCTCGGCCTCGTCCTTGGCGGCCAGGGCAGCCGCCCTCTTTTTGCCCTTGTTGTAGGCCTGCTTGTAGAAGTCGCGGAAGAGGAAGTAGAAGAGGATACCGTGCGAGCCGATCCAGAACACGAAGATCTTGGGGTAGTCGCAGTCGATGAAGAGCAGCTGGAACGCGTGCAGCGCCACCAGGACGAACTGCACCATCTGGAGGACGGTGAGGTACTTCTTCCACCAGAGGTAGGGCTGGACCTTCGGGCCAAGGGCCGCGAGCAGGTAGTACGTGTACATGACGATGTGGACGAAGGTGTTGAGGAGGCCGAAGAAAGTGCTGTGGCCACCTGGAATGTTTCGACAGACATATTTTAGATTGGGCAATCGATTACGGGATGCGCCGCGTATATATCCTTCTTTCTCCACTGCCCGTGTGGTTCTATGCGTGTTGGCCAATCTACCGATCGTTCGTTATCGAATCGGCTTGGCTTGCGATAATATTCATAAATTAAGTATTCCCCCCTTCTCTCTTTCCGAATGTCATCGGTTATGATAGTCGAGAGTCGTAAAAGTCACGAAACAGCCGATGACTGTGTAACACACGCGTTTAACGAGCGAATCTAAAGGACAATCACGCCGATCGTCGGCCCCTCTAGCCAATAAAAATAAAAAAAAAGAGAAGCCAACTCTTACACGCGCAACAGGCGCAATTAAGGACAGAAGAGCGCGTAACGGGCGCGCGCCGCGAGCGTAAAAAGAAGGGCATAAATAAAGTATATATAGGTATACGCACCTGGTGAGAATTTAACTCCGAACCAAACGGATATCGGCATGATTCCGTGATGAATCACGTGGAGTGTGGAAACGTGGTCGTTCTTCTTGCGCAGCACGAAGAAGAGCGTGTCCGCGAACTCGACGAACTTGGAAAAGTAGTACCACCAGCATCCTCGCGCCATTCTCATCGCTTTCGGGCTACGAGAGTAGTCGACCGGTTGGCAGGTCAGCGAGTAATCGTCGATCCAACCGGAGATTAAGCACTGCAAACGGATAATTGCATTACATTAGCCGAGAGCGAGAGCTTCTTTTGCCATAGAATTTATACACTGGTCCCCCCTACACACGCTCGCGCGTTTGCGTGTTGAAGGGCACAGCCTGTTAAAAGGGGGCAATAAAAAATAGAAAACAAGAAGGACAAAAAGTAAAGGAAAAAAAAAGTAGCCACGGGGGGGGGAAATTACCTCGTAAAAGAGCCACGAGGAGAATATGACTTCGAACAGGTTGTACCATATCATGGTTTTCTTGAGATCAAATGGCTTTCTGTTCTCCATCAATTTGGGCCCAAGGACTTTGGAGAAGTAAACGTAAAAGAGGCAGATGCCTATGGTCGGAAACGGGCTGCTCATCAACAGCCAGTCGTTGACCCTGGGATCGCTCTTGTTGTCCATCACGTCCCGATAGCCGTCGTACACGATCCGCACTAATTGCGCCATCTGGAACAAAGAAAATTGTCCGGGATTTTATAATGGGAGTCGCGCTTACTGCACCGAGAGTGCACTTTAATCTCTCTCGTTCGCTGGGACTCTACAAATTTGCTTTGCTCTTGTTTATGCCATTGCCGAGAGGCCTATCTATCCTCGCTTTATATAAGCCTTCCAACTGCGCTAATGCACTTGGTTGTACGTATACCATATACCGCCAAGTATACGCGCCGCACTCATTGTCGCGATTATTTCAAATCCGCGCTAAGCCTCTCTACGGATGAATTCTCGCTTTCTAAAAATTCAGCCTCGCTGTGCGTTTAATCCCCCCCCTCCCACTGCATTAATTTATCGCTATCCGTTGCAACACCAAAATAAATAACCCGCCAGATCGGCAATAATTTTTCCACGATGACCTTCTATAACCGATCTCTCTCTCTCTCTCTTTTTCTAAAAAAAAACTCGAACCTTTCCTCCATAATGCGCTCCACCACAATCAATATATTCCAGCTATTCCGTACAAAGGGTAAAATGATAAAAATAAATGTATAAATAAACGAATCGTGCAAGATTCCCACACGTATAGATTTGTATAAGTAAAAATTACTATATTGTATAGGTTTTTGGGGACAGACTCGATGTATAGAGGAATTTTACTACACGTATAATACTT
>JAPYYQ010002230.1:0-21422 GCA_030522585.1 Anagyrus pseudococci | reverse complement strand
TGCCCTAGCGGGAGCCGCTGTAAACGTTTCGCTGGAGCCAACACTGCCGTTTTAGCAGTGTTCCCTAGTAGAGACGGCAGTATTTTTTTCTCAGTGTACATTAAAAATGAATCTGATAAATATTTTCTAATTGAGTAATAAAATACCAAAGAAGAAAATAAAATTTTTTCAAAAAATCCTTCAAAATAAATTTTATTATGTTGACATAGTAAAAATTCTTATATGAACATAGTAATTTTTATTATATGTCGAGTATATCCCCATTTTTTCATATGGTTATAATAATTTTTATTAAAACACTTTTCTCAGTGTACTATATTTAAAAACAGAATGAAAAGCATGTATCCTACATTAAAATTTTATTTTAAAATTACGTTAATTGATAGTAACATTCAGGAGCAACAAAAAAAAGCAACAACGGGAAAACTGTTAAAAAGATTTGTCAGATCTCTAATAAATAAATAATACGTCAGTTTTAGATTGCAAATGGTACATGGAGGCGTCATAATTGTTCACGGCGAACCCTTGAACCGAAATGGTTATTCGCGGCAGTTTGAAGTGAAGCACTTTTTCCAGAGTGATTGCAAAAGTCTTCTTGTTCGTTGGGGGCGACGATATAGAATTTTGCTGTACCTTCTTAGGAAAAAAGGAGGTAAGAAAAAGGGTCGATATGATATTACGCATCGGCCGAAAAATAAATCAAATAATCGAATTGCTTGAATAATTAATAAAATTAATGGCGTTTATTGTACACATCTATAAATTACATATTCACATATCATTCTGTCGATATCATCGAATGTCGATAAAGTGCGTTTAAACAATCGTAGGAATTGCGCGCTTTTACTCTCTTTCTCTTTCTCTCTTTCTTCGTAGTACATACATAAGCTTCCAAAAGCGATCAAAGTTCAAAATAATCCTTATGCGATATAACGTCTCTGCGCATTTTCAACAAGCGCATCGTTCAGCATAGATCAAGATAAACACACGAACGGCCGCCTTTGATCAAATTGTTTTTAAAAATATGTTCGATTTTTCTTGATTCGAGTCTCTCAACCAAACCGCAACGTCATTCCATGAGCAACGCACGTTTATTCACATATCACTACATACCCGTCAAACATTTTACAGGCTCTGCCAGAAGTGTTCAAATCTTAAGCACAAGTTGATATTTAATATGCTCGAATTTGACTCAGATAAAAAGTGTAAAAGTCATAGGGTTTGAAATTGTAGTATTTTTTACTTGATTTCGTTTATCAAATTTACAACTTTTGTATTATAATAATTCACTTGAAATTTCGATACGTTATCCATAAAATATACGTACATTGATGTATATATACATAACTATTATGCAATATTATCGATTCGCTTAAAAAAAACGATTGTATTTAGCTTGACTTTGTTGAGAACGTTGAAAAAAGTTAACCTTCTTTTATATCTTGATTTCTTCTGAAAAAATAAAAACAAATAGAATACCAATGCTCTAAGCTCTCCAATGAAACCAGTGTAAATTGTTGAAAAAAAGCTCTGTTTGCAAAATTGTCATGATCCCTTTTTAACATCCTTTTCACCTTATTTCGACATTAAAATGTCAATTTTCTTCTAGAAATCATAGTAATACTGAAGAATAAAAGAAAATTTATTATTATAATTTACACTTTTGTTCGATTACTGCATTGGTCCTGATTTTTTTTATTGTAATTGTGAAATTCTCTTCAACTCGTCATAAATACGTATGCATACAAATATTGGAAAAAATAGAATGAAACGTCTACTCGAAAATACGCATGTAAATTTAACTTTTTTCTTGGTGAATAAATCATAACGTAGTTGGCGAAATCTTGTTTGCTTTTCAAACTTTTTACATCCTGCGTGGGTGCCTTACGTTACGAATTTTTCATTTATCTACCTATATACAAAAGCAGCAGCACCATTGTAAGTGTAAACGAGCGCAAAGCTCAAAAAGATGCACTAGCATTAATAAAGATTTAAGAATATAGGTGATAAAGGAAATCCGGATAGGTACTCGATTAGTTTGATTTAACGGATGATCAACGGCAACTGTGAACGATTCAGCGAGCCCATTCAAAATAATCAAGTTTATACACTGATTCTCAAAGGCTAATTTACATTAAAACAAAAAAAACAAAACAAAAAGTAAGCCAATACCTTTCTCTCTACTGCTCATGCTTTGCTCATGTCACAAATTGCTTATAAATAACCGAAACAAACGTCATGTTAATGCTCGGAGCACAAGCATATCTCAACAATCAAAAAATACAGTCCCTCCCATCACAATCGCTATTTTGTGTTTATATTATATTTA
The DNA here is from genome assembly GCA_030522585.1 of Anagyrus pseudococci. Taxonomy (NCBI): domain Eukaryota; kingdom Metazoa; phylum Arthropoda; class Insecta; order Hymenoptera; family Encyrtidae; genus Anagyrus; species Anagyrus pseudococci. The sequence goes on along the minus strand of JAPYYQ010002230.1, from coordinate 19,093 downwards.
ATACTAAAAAAAAAACAAGGAAAAAATCAACTCTTTTACGAGCGTACTCTGAATGGGTGTGTATTGTGGATCCTGACATGAGCTCGTGCGTACAGTGCGTTAGCAAAATAATAAAATCGCATTATTAGGACTTTTGCTTACAATCGAACTTTTTTAAATATACATTTGCTAGTTAAATTTCTTCAAAAATCGCTCTATTCATACTTTGTGCGCAAATTTAAATTTTCCACTTTATAACATTTTTATTTACTTTTATATAGCTCAAGAAAATATATTAGTCAGAGTAACAATAAACGCAAGACAATATTATCATACTAATATTAATTTATAATAATAATAGTTATAATAATTGTAATATTAAAAGTAAACGGCAGTTGTAGCCTGCATTTAAAATTCAAGTAATTTCACACTAAAAACTCACCTCAACAGTGATAATAGTATAGTAATAGTAATAATAATAATAATAATAATAATAATAATAGTAATCGCAATGATAAAAATAATAATAAAAGTAAATAATCAACAGAGCGTTAAAGAAAATATTTCGCAACCAATAATTTAAACAATCACTAGCTTTACAATGACACACACATACACACATTAAACATTCGACACGCAGCCATTCTCGCCAAATGATTTCTTTTCTTTCACCTTTTAACCCGTAAACCGAATGAAAAGATTTTGTTTTATGTTTTTTTTTTCTATCGCCGAGCAACAATAAAATGCAAGCGCGCTACGAAAAAAATATCCTGTACAATCGACACATACGCACCACAGATAACAAAGTTTCTCAATCGAAAAAAAACAAAAAAAAACAAACAAACAAAAAATAGACAAGCTGTTTTGGCTGTGGATCAATAATGATGCTATCAATGACAATGTATTATATATTCCAGCTAGAGCACTTTTAGCACAATTCTCGATTTCCACAACATTAAATTATTTGAGAAACTTTGGCGACAGTGGCTACACACGATCCTCATTAAATAAGTCTAGACGTGTGTGTATAGATCGAGCGCAGATCTCTCCCTCTCTCGGCAAGCAGTCGTATAGCAATGGATTTCTCTTTTTCGTTTATTTTTTTAAAAATATAATCATCTTATTTTTAGGAAAATGTACACACACATACAGACAGCAAATACGCCGTAGCACTACGCACCGTAGAGATATATTTACATATACGTGGATAAATAACAGCTAATTTTTTCTTCAATTTCTCTTTAAATTTTCTTCCTATTGCATACGTTTACACCGCATCTAGCTAAAAATTCGCCCCTCAAAGCGTCTCAAAGTCTCTCTCGCGTATTCCGAAATATATTCGTATAATATATTTGTATTACCTAAACTCGCATCTACATAATTTGTTTAATCGCCTATCCCTAACTTATACTCGTGCAAAGTCGAGTGCGACTTCCCGAACGTCGACTTGTCAGGGCTTATACGTACACACGATCGGTAGTGCAGTAACGATACAATTATAATAAATCCGCAATTAACGCAGATTTGGAACTAATTTATAGTCGACGCCGGGAGAAACGGCTCTACTTTGCATTTATACTTGAAATAATAATTTTACCTACCTACACGTGCGCGCCTGGGTTTGTGCCTCTGCGCTTTTGCGCGCCCGCGCGCGCTGTTTCTCTCCCGCCTTTTTTTTCTCAAACTTATATACACCGATATCGTAATGGGTCACAAATAAACATGCGTAAATATGCATATGGCTGTATCGTATGGTGCATACCTATTTACATAGGGCATTTCATCAGGGCATAACACAATACTCGACTTGTCCCCTCGATATCCCGATAAATCGATCGATCGATCAATCATCGAATCAACAACTATCAAACGCTCCATAGTCTCCTACTTATAAACTATAGAGAGAGAAAATTTGTTCGCCGCTAATTGGCTATAACCATTCGCTTCTTATTGTTTTTTTTTTTCATCTGCCCCATTGCCTAACAACATTGAATTCGCACCACAGTTTACTTATTTCTACGTCGATCAATCACCTTGCGCGATAAAAATATACTTATGCATGTGACGCGTCTCGAAAGAGCTGGAGACGGGTTAGTTGATGCGGTTGCATTCCTGGCGCTTCCGCTTTGTATATTCTCATTCTCTCTCTCTCTATTCGCACCTTATCTCTATCTTTCGTCGCTTCGATATTTATTTTTCAACAATTTATCTCGACGAGAGGATTTACGGATGGGAGGGGGGAGGAGCAGGAGGACTTTAAGCTTTTGTACTTTGGTATCTCTTTATAAGAATAGTGGAAAAACGTGAAAAATTCCCTGGGCGACGTCACAAATTTACAATGGATTAGGAGGAGGAGGAGTTGGAGGGGGTGCAGTGACAGTGAATTTACCAGTGGCTTTTGCTTCTTCCTCTTTCACGCTTTGAGGCACGCGTACGATCGGAGATAAAGGTATTTCTCAAAGCGATTGATTGACAAACAACAATAAACAATTATAGACATTTTTTTAAAAAGCAGTATTTTGTCAGTCGATAAAAACATCCCTTGTCCCGCCAATATCAACAAAATTCCACAGATTAACAAGCAAATTGTTATTTTGTTAATTTGATGATTATTAACTTGGTAAAAATGATAATTTGCGATAAATGGTTAAGAGTGATGGGCTATAAGCATCACTGGCAAAGTCATCTGCACTGCGCTCTATTTATAAAAAAAAAATAAAAGAAAACACAACAATAACAACAATAATAATAACTCGAGATGGTTGTTTGGTTAAAGGGATAATTGCAACAAAGTCCTCTCGATTTCACTGACGGATTGCCGAAGGCACTCATTTTCTTATACGCTATTCACATTAAGAGTTACAAGATATAGTTAACGTTTTATCGCAGAGCACCTGTTGAGTTCGCAGTAAGAAAGGGAGACAGAGTCTATTGGGAGGGGGTGTACCATCTATAGCAAGCACGAGAAACAAGTTAACGAGACGCCGAGCAGACATAGCTGGTTGAAGGGCAAATTAATGGGGCTAAGGAAATTATTCGATTGGTATTGGCAAGAAGGCTCTGTGGTAAAGATTCTCCAGCACCCTGGAAATCGGTCGGGACGATAAAAAAAAAAGTACAAAGCTATACTTTGATGAAACTCATTGGGAAAAGGATGTGGGATAAGGAAAGAGGAGGAATAGGTGCATTTTTGGATGACATGTCTGTGGCGTCCCATAAAACTCGTGCAGTCGTCTCTCTAGCCGGTCTACAAATCTAAGCCTACTTTAGCGCCCGATCGAAACTCGTATCTTTCAGTAGCCATTCTCGACGAGACCTGAGACCATTGCTCTCTCTCTCTCTCTCTCTCTCTTTCTCTCTGCTTTCACTCCTGCGCCAAAGACGTCCGGGCGTGCGAAGGGCCGAGAGTCGGGGCGCGCCGGGGTCGGAGGTCGAGCGGTGGTGATCAGGCTGGCGAACGCTGCGCTCTTCTCCTCAGCTGAGCAGCGGCTCGCAGTCCTCGTCGAGGTCGGCTAGTCAATCGTCGTTGTTCATGTCCTTGAGCTCGGTGTAAGCGAAGCGCTTGCGGTACAGGCCCGAGGAGCCAGCGGACGTGCCTGGCTTGGAGCCGAGGCCGCTGCCGCCGACGCCGCGGCTTCCGCTGCTACCGGCAGCCGTCGATGGCCCGGGCACGTAGTAGTGGCGCCTCTTGTACATCACCATCCTGCTCAACATACGAGAAAACACATGCTATTAGTCTTGGATTGCTTGCTGACGCGCGAACAGCGGAAATTTGTGTTTCTTACGACTAGCGAGAGGCATTTGTTTTCAACGCGAGAGATTTATTCAAGCATTTTTTATTAGTTTTAGGTATGCAATATATTGCTTATTTTCACGCGTAAATACGCAATTCAACGTTCTTTCTTACAATTTCATTATGGGTTTTCAGATGTATAGAATGGAAATTCGTTAATTACATCTATTTTTAATACCTTCGACGTTGAAAGTAAACATGTATTGAGCTGTAACGTGTACATCAATATAAGCCTGGTTCTTCAATCGAGGGGAAAATAATGTATTTTAATTTGTATAAGAAACTGTTTAATTAAGATTTGTCGAATTTTAAAGTTTAGTGCCTACGGTAATTATCATATCGCTAATTGTCGAAGAAATTACAAGGTGATAACTCATTTGAATAATTATTCGTAATAAATGTACAGGGAGCTGATAAAGTTAAACGATTATGTATTTTTATATTCCTTGTTATATTAGCTTAATACTAAATATCACATGCAACGTACGATTATGATAAACGCCAATAAACCGAGTGACTCGTATATTAAAGTCGCTTGAAAGTATAGAGAATATAAGGATTTTGAAAAAAATTCAATATTAATCTGTAAAAAAGTAATAATTATTAACATTGAGACACACTTAAAACGATGAATACATAAAAAACTTTTTTTTATGGGCAAATCATGTTGAACACATGTAATTGTCGCGCCATTAACGATTGACGAGGTAACACGACGAAAAATAGAAGAAACAAGATGAAAATCAACAAACAGGCGTGAATGGATTAGCATAAAAAATATGATAAAACAGAAGCGAGCCAAGATCGACTCGAATCAACTCATCACTCGTTCGGCTCTGATAAAACTGGAATATATTTCAACGGGATTGTGAATAGAAAGAATGATATCGGTGATGTACGGTAGCAGAGGTGTTGAAAGCCCCGCGCACCTGACACTACATCACGCTGATATGGAGTTTAACAAATGTTTCCCTTGGCTTGTGTGCATTTAAACAGGCCCATTTAAAATTGTACACGAGGCCGAGATGGCGAAGAGCAATTAAAAATTCGATAAAGCCACTTGTATCGAGAAGGAGCGAGAGAGAGGGGCTGACTGGGCGAGGATCGAGCTGGCTTAAAAGAACAATGCAACGGGATTGCCAGAGTAAAGCTTCGCTAAAGTCTGCCGCGGAAATCCTTGGAAAAAGCCGAGAGGTTATGAGAGACAAGCGTGGGTGGGATATATGCGAGCAGCAGCGATTGTCGGTTCGGTAGATCGCGACCAGCTGACTGGGAGTTGTAAATGAGGATGGGGGGGGGGGGCGGGGGCGGGGGAGATTACAAGAGCGCAACCCGGAGAAGCGCGGAACGTAGAGCGAGCAAATAGCGGCGGTGGCGCGACTAGAGCGCCTGTAATTGCCTCTTTATGACCTTGGCGTAGCTCCTCCTCCTCCTCCTCGGCGCGCGCTTCTCCCACAGTCAAGTGTACAGAGCCGAGGAAACGCGTGATTTCAGAAAATCCCCAGCAGCTTCGAGTTATTTTGACGCTGCCAAAACTACGTCTGCACGAGCAAGCAGGAGAGAGAAAGCCAAGTTGCCTAGCCTTTTTCAGCGATACACGTATCGGTAGGAATCGGTAGGCTACGCGGCAATTAATAGCCTATCGGACTCTCCTATTCGCAGGATTACGTGCTCGGCGCGCTTACGTAAGGCCCACGCGGACTTTTTGCAAACTACGCTCAATTTACTTTAACGCCAGATGCTCCTCTGTGCGTACAGACACACGTAAATTGTGTATGTATACATACTCACACAGAAATATACCGATTTATATAGGTGCTCGCATGTAGTGCACGCGAAACGATCTGCCGCGGCTAGCGCTGCAGCTGTTCTGCCACGGATCGACTTACAACGAGCCTCTGGGCTGCTTCGCCGACAGACATTGTCGTCTTTGCGTCGATATTTCTATTCGTTACCACACTTGCAATGATCCAGAACGATACGGAAATTGCTTTCGATTTAACGCGAACAACGCCTAGTCACGGCTGCGTGACTTTGCGCTAGGCGTTTTTTTAATTTTCGAAAATTTTCCGTCGTGCTCCGAAGAGATGATTATTGCCCTAATTACTGTTATTGACTTTTTCCCGTAGAATATAGCCCCAGAGACCAAGTGGACGTGTTAAGGAAAGGTGAGGAAGAAACGTCGGTGTTTATTAACTGATTGGCAATAATCGAATGTTGAAATCGTTTGTAAAACTATTGAAATATTATTAGCAATTTTCGACTAATTTTTAAAAATTGAACAAGCAAATGTGAAGGATTTCAAAGGTAATATGTTTTAATCTATGTGCTATGTTGTAATTCTTTATTAGTCAGATTTAATTGTGTGTGTGTGCTTTTTAAGGTCATTAAAAGATTGTATACTCTTGTTTTTCAACTGTTAATTTTTCTTACAGTTTATAAATACTTACCAATGCAATTTTAACTAAAACTACTTTTATTTATGACCGATTTTTCATTCTTAAGCAACACATGATTTTGAACAAAGTTATGCTCGTTTACATAGTTAAAACTGGTTAAAACTCAATACATAATTCTTGTGGGTGTTGGTACACGGTCAGGAAAGGGATAAACAAAAAACGTCAACACACTCAACGTTACATGCATCGCACTCAGAAATGAAAACTAAAAGAATATAATTATGTACATTGTTCTATTTGTAGGAAAATTCTCAGTCGGCAGCCAAGTATCTTTTTTTCTCTTCTACAGGTTACACAAATTACGTAAGCGTTAAATTATAATCGTGCCTTTTGTTTTTCTTTCTTTTCTTCTTATAGCATGTTGATTTATATTTCTAATTATTCTACTAATTGTATCGGGCGTGCGTACGACGCGTAACGAGACAGATATAAATTCAAGTGACCAGAAAATATAGTACAAAGCAAATAATTTTATTACTGTATTGCATTAGAATATTTAAAAAATGAATGTTTATATATATTACCCGAGCATTGTACGCACACATATATCGTTAAACTCGCATTCAGGTATAACACATGACACAAGTAATGAAAAATAAAAAAAAAGAAGAAAAGATAAAGTAGCTTTTACTAAATCATACGAAAAGACATGCAAGAGGAAACAAAACGGGAATGTACATTAGTTAAAGTCTTTATTATTAAATATAATAACATGATTATTGGTAGTGTTTATGGAGACGTATGTACGTAGGTGTTCCCTAGGGAAGGGAAGTAGTGAACTTTCGGTATAGTCAGACGTAAAGGTAGAGCCACGTGGAGGCAGATGTTGCACCTATAAGTGCATCGACAGGAGAAGCGCGGGAATAAGGGTATGGGAGAGGAGAGGGAGAGTGAAATCGTTACCACAGATATAATTACATCAGAGGAACAATTTGATCGACGATGAGAGAGACCCGGCATCGTCGCTCTAGCCAGCATCTACATCATGCTTATGCGTGAAAAAAAAAATATATATATATATATCTACATAAGTATAAGGTTTATGCTGGGCTATATCAATAGGTGGACTTGTATATGTACATAAACAGTGGCTGTCGTGCAGCTACGAGCATAGCTGCGGATACGATTAGTGGACCGGTAAGATGTGGAGATGTACTTAAAAGATGTGCTGCTCCTCGGGAGGCAAAGAGATGATTGGCCCCCTCTCTTTTTGTCCAGCCAACGCTCCTCGACACGCAAACTACATGTTATGTATAGCAGCTGCGTGGATGCAACAGGCTTTCTTACTCTGCCTGGGGGAAAGAGGTGATATAACAACGATTAAAAGGTCAGGGCTCAAGGATTTGAGGAATGTCTCATGCAATACTGGTCAAGTCGAGCAAGTGCGACAAGGGCTGCAGAGCTGCAGCGCACCTTTCTCACTGACCATCTGTTCTCCGTGTCTTTCATGATCATTTCTCTAGGTGAACGCGCGCATATCACATTATGTTTGAGTAAGGCCTGTACAAGTGTCTAATTTCAGTTGGCTATTTATTTCTTTTCTTTCTTTTTATCATTTCGCCTTTACTATTGTCTTTTTTACGCGTTATTGTGTCTGATGCAGTTTGTCAAATTCAAGTATACAGTAGACAGTAGGACTAATTGACTATCTCCGTTGTCGCGTAGGCAAGTAAACGGAAAGTAACTTATAACCAAGATGTAGATGTATGTGCCTGGTGTCGTGGTTATCGAGAGACGCGTTAATAACACTAAGATCACTGGTTTTATCGATATATTACGACGCTTATGGTATTGTATTCTTTGCGATGACTATAGTTGCTGACTATAATCAACGAGGCTCATAGTATGCCTGTACCTACAACTCGTTACAACGAAACGCTCATTTTATGAAATGTATTTATCTATTTACAATATTTATTGTAGGCTCTATACGCGTGCATATGTGTATGCATGAATGTATTTATGCATATACACGCATATTATCATATGTACATCTATATCCGTTTATAGGTTTGCACGCAAAATATTACCCAAGCATCTTTAAACGAGCCTTCCAATGCCTATCACAACGTGTGCCTTTCATTATTTCATTAGTACACAGTACGACGTATTTTATTTTTTATTCTCTTGGTCCCTGCGTATGCCTCGTAAAGTAATCGGGCATTTACAGCCGCAATAAATAAAAAAAAGAACGTTCACTGACCAACTTACATGTATATGAGCTGCACATACAATTATAGCAAGGTAGTAGACATCATAATAATAGTAATAATAAAAATAATAATAATAATAATAATAATAATAATAATAATAACATTAACATTAATAATAGAAATAAAAGTTAAAAACTGTTGGAACGTAGAGGTATTTATGTATAAATTCCAGCTACGAGAAAAAAATTAATCTAAAAGTTATTGATTTGTTTACATAATTTACAAAACAACTCATTTTTTCCTACAAGTGTATCAACAGGCTGGTAAATACTTATCAAAAATTTAAGCTTACGAGACGAAATATTTTTACGCCAGATAAACGATCGCCGGCAAAGAAAGGCAATAAGGAGAAAGAAAACAAAACTAAAAAAAAAGAAATAAGTTTAAGAAGGATAAGGAGAAGAAGAAGAAGACGAAGAATAAGAAAAGAAAGAGTAGGAGGAAAAAAGGATTGAAAATATATTTTTCCTTATATAAAGAAAAAGAAAAAGGATCGAGTTGGAAGCCATCGGAACTCGATCTTGCCTTGGTAGCCTTTGGTGCATTTGGTGCGACAAGTCAGCCTCGGCTCTGAATTTAAAAACAAAAGTCTTTGGGTGAGGGGAGCCGAGGAGGAGGAGGAGGAGGTGGAAATGAGGCAGAAGTAGTGATAGTGGTGGCGGAAGTGGTCGAGGTGGTCGTGCTAGCGATGGAGGAGAAATAAACTGGAGAGAGGAAAAGTTGGCATGACCTTTTTCAACCCTTTTATATCGTATATCCACTATCCTCTTAGTAACTGACTAGATGAATCTACGCTTCGTGTATGTCTCTATGTTAACGTGTATGCATGAACGTGTGCAGGTATGTATAGATATCCGGGTTGGACCGCAGCTTTTCGGACTGGCTGCTCCCCTTGCGTCCAGACGCGCGACCGTAGTGGTTTTCGGGAATATCTTGTGCCCCTACTCCCTTTGCGTGTGCCCTGGCTACCAAACGCTTCACTTGCCACGGATTTTTCTCTTTGAATATAAATATCCTCTCTACTTTTCGCTGATTCCCTATCTCTTTCACGCGCTCACTCTTTCGCTCTTGTACTTTTGCACTTTCGCTCAATCTCTCTTTAACCTAATAATACTACAGTCGAGGAATAACGAATTCGCTTGAGTTTTCACTATTAAGCTGTCCTTATTTCAGCTTGCGTGTACACCACGCTAAAGCAACAAGCAATGCTTCTCGCTCTTATCTTTGTGCTTTCAACGAATCCATCCTACATCTTTCTCTCCCAAGTCGTCTTCTTTTTGTTTTGCTTTTGTTCTTCCTTTGAATTTTACGAAAGAAATGTCAACATTATCACAGAGTCCAGCTGCATCGACCAGCGTGCTTATCGAAACGCTCTGCTCATCGTAAAACCTTTTTTTCCTTTCGTAATAATTACGTCTCCAATTTGATGAAAAAAAAAAGAAAAAAATGCTTGAAAATTCGACAAGGTGCCTCTAGAATAACGGCGTTCGCGCGACGCTAAAATACTTAGTGGACGCTAAATCTTCTGGCTAGTTTGAGTGTGTGTGTGTGTATCTCTCCGAGTTCATATATCTGAAACAAAGAAGAGTGAAGGGGGCGTGTTAATTAGCGGTTGGCTGAAGAGAGCAGGGGGTATGGAGGAGGAGGAGGTGGAGGAGGAGTAGGTGCGCGATACCAACCTCACCCGATGAATCCGGCGGCGAGGGAAATGATGAGGGCGAGAAGGGCGGTCATGAGCTGTCCGGCAGTCGAGACCGTGGCCGTGGGTAGGGCGTGGCTCTTGCCGCCGGAGGCGCCGGTCGTCTGGAAGGGGCTCTCGGCGGTCAGCTGCTCGCCGTACTTGTCGAGCAAGTCGAGGATGAGGCCGTTGGACCAGCCGAAGCCCAGCTGGACCTCGTACTCGCCGCCGCCGCCGTAGCCGCCGGAGACGGTCGCGTCGTACTGCGGACAGAGGCGGAGCGTGAGAGCGCGCAGAGGCTCGGGAGCAGCAGAGCTGCGCACCGGCTGAGCCTACCTTCTCGAACATGCTGTTGGTCTCGTTGAAGGCCTTGTAGTTGCTGCGCACCCAGCGCTGGCTTATGTCGTAGGCGAGCTTCTTGGCCCAGGGGTCGTTGGTGTTGTCGAGGGACATGATGAAAAAGTACTGGAGGGGCGGCCAGGCGTTCGGGTAGTCCCACTGCTCGCCCGAGTGCTCGAGGGTCGAGGGGATGCCCCCGAGGTTCATCATGATCTGGCTCTTCTCGAGGTACTTGAGCGCCTTCGAGACGTGCTCCTCGCGCCGGGCGGCCTCGTAGCAGCCCGTCCACAGGGGCAGGATGTTCGTCGGGTAGAAGTAGTCGCGCTTGAGGTCGTTGAGGATGTCGTAGTCGAGCCAGGCGCCGACCTCGTCGTGCCAGAGCACCGCCGTCACGGCCTTCTCCCACTCGGCCGCCCGGCGCTCGTACCGCTCGGCGTTGCTCTCGTTCCCGAAGCGCCGGTTGTACTTGGCCAGCAGCAGCGCGTTCCGGTAGATCAGCGCGTTCAGGTCCACCGGGATTATCGAGCGGGTCTTGAGGTTCGTCAGGTTACCTAAGGACAGCCGACAACCTTGCAATCTCCAGTTGCCCTTCGACCTCCCTCCCAACATTCGACAATTGCACGTTTATGCCGCGGGCGCGCTCCTTGCCAGCTCTCAATCGATCAATTTTCCCAATACTTTTTTCGCAAATATTTCAATCCATCGGTTACAGCTCTTTGGATTTCAACCAATGTTGCCCGACAATTGGCCAATCGAATTATCAAAGTCAAAACTTTCTGCGCACGTGTAAGACACGCGCGGCACGTTATAACGACGCGCTAGAGTTGCGCGCTGTATTTACGTAATAGAGAAGCAACAGGAGAGAGAGAGAGAGAGAGAGAGAGAGAGAAAGACGCACACATATAGACACGAAGAACGCCGAGTTCCCGCGAGAGAGCGATCGACTTTATAAGCCGGCACCGCGCGGAGCGGATGTAGGAAAGAAACGGCCGCGCGCGCGTGCCAAGAAGAAGGATTTATATGCGAGAGCTTTCACGCCGGCAAAGCGCGCCCTTGAGAGACTCCCCTCGGCCCTCCCCCCGCCATCCATCGCGCAGCTCATTTACTCACCTTTGTTTGTGCCGTCGAGGATGAACCAGCGACTGGAAAAGTCCCAGCCCGTTTCCGCGGCGGTCTTTAGCTCCGCGTAGTAGTTGTCCTTCTCCTCGAAACTTCGGAAACTCTGGCTCGTCAAGTAGTCTTCCCTGGAAGCGACAATTTATCAGATTTTTTCATTTCACTTTTTATTGCGCCAGTAATATGACTGCAAGCTGGATTAAGAATACGTCGTGGCTCCTAAAGAGGAGACCAACAGATGGAAAAATCCTTTGAGCATAAGAGAGTAACGCATTGCGCTAGACGCGCTTAAAAGCTTGATTCGCGAAAAAAACGTTTTTTCTTGACAATCAACACCGTGCAGAGATTTACAAAAACGGAAGTGTTTTTTAGTAAAATCGGATCTTACAACTGGATCTTTACGTGGCAACATTGTGCATGTGCGGCAGTAAACAATTGTCACATTATTTTATCAAGAAATTGAATAAAATGAGTGGCTGCAAAGTCGGAGGAGATAAATCTTGATAATTATTTAGAAAGCAAAGACAAGGGAGTCGTCAAGTAGCGAGGCGTGTAAACTTGCCGATTTTTACGATGGAAATGCGCTTGACCTACTTGCAGCTTGCGCGCTTGTTTAGAAGCAATGACAAAATAGAGAGGGCCTGGGATGGGAAAGAGCGGGGGCTTTGGTGGCAAAAAGAGTGGGAATATGAAGGTGAGACCGACCTGTAGGACTCGGGGCGTGGCCCGGAGGACTCCTCGTAGTACCTCGCGAGGGTGTAGTTGATGCCGTCCTTCTCGACCTCGACGGTGCGCTTGGTCATCCAGAAGTCAAACTCCTTCTCGAGGATGGGGAGGTTGCGCTCGAGCCAGGCGTAGTCTTTGGTGTGCTTGAGGTACTCCTCGACCATGGGCATGAGCATGGGCGGCTGGGAGCGCATGGAGTAGTAGATGCGCCCGCCGTTCGGTATGAACCCGTAGCGGTCGACGATCGAGACAAAGTTGCTGAGCATGCCCCTGACCGTCGCGTGCATGTCCGAGTGGAGGAGGCCCTTGATGATCCAGTACGAGTCCCAGTAGTAGAACTCGCGGAACCGGCCGCCCGGCACGATCACCGGGTTCTCCACGTAGATTATCGAGTAGAGATCGCTGTTGATGCGCACGTCCTCCTTCATCTTCCGGCCCAGCAGCTTCCAGATGTGGTTCAGGTCCTGGCCGAATTTACGGAGCTCCGGGTCCCGGACCTTCTTGAGGAACTTGGGCTGGGCCACCCAGTCCTGCGGGTCAAAGTCCGTGAACTCCGAGCCCGCCGCCTCGAACGTCTCGTTCACAAACTTTTCGATCTGGGCGCGCGTCGGCGCGTGCGCCGTCTGGTTCATGAAGTTGCGGAACATGGCGAGGGTCTCCTCGGCCGGCTGGCGCATCTTCATGTCGACGAACGTCTTCGAGTCCGGGAAGATCGAGGCCATCTGGATGGTGTGCAGCAGATCCCCGTGGCAGTAGACCTCACTGCGAACATTCAACCACGACGCCCCTATGTTATTCAATTATTCCATCGACCCCTAGAGCCTTCACGTCATTCATAGCTTATTACTCCCTTTTTCTCGTTGCATTATACTTTTACTTCTCTACACCTCTGACACTGCCTCTCCTATTTTTTTTCTCATCTTTTTTTTTGTACATCAGATTATTTTCGTCTTCTACACTTTATTTTTTATTTATGGATCTACTATTATGCATTCCGATTCTATTGCAGAAAACTCTCCTCTCTCTTTCTCTTTCCCCTTTTTTCCCCTATTTGCGCATGCATTGTATATCGCTATTTTTAGGGACAAAGTTAATGATCTTTTCATTTTAACGTAATTCTTGAATCATTTAGTTTTACATTGACTCTAAACGAGTCAAGCATCTTTACCTATTCTAGATAGATATTATACCTAATAAATGCAAAAAATGTTTTTACTCTAAAGTTGGCTACATAAAGCTGAATAAAACACAGTTTGAAGAAGAGAATAAGAGAGCCGAGTGAGCGAAAGAGATAAATGAAAAATCCATAATAATCATAATAAATATCGTTTGTACCGCACAAACGATCAAAATCACGAGTGCATAAAAAGAAGCCGATAATTCAAAAAGCTGCAAATAAGCTTGTTCTCTCATTATCTTCAAAGTAACATTTTTGTAATTTTTTCAATTAAAAGCAGTGATATTAATACAGCTAAATTAAATAACGTAAGCATGCAGGAGAGCAGAAATGTAGTTGAGCAAAAAGAAGCTTGGCAAATTCGGACGTGAAAGTCTGGTAGAGGAATTTCGTTTGTGAAAGAGGGGCTGGGGGAGCGAGGGTGGTAAAAATGACGCCACGTGGATCGCTCGGTGAGTTTCTTTGCAGGCCGCAGCTCCAGCGCGGTCTTTCTCCGCTTGAAGCAGGGACTTTTAAAAGCAACTGGACACGCGCGCGCTCGTACGAAAGAGAAAGAGTAAGAGAGAGGGAGAGAGTGAGGACGGGGAGGAGAGGGTGTCGAGAGGAGCAATGGAAGGGGGTGGGGGAAATTTGATGGCTTCAATTGTCTCTGCGCGCAACTCGAATATTCGCGGACGGTGCTCCTATTTATAGCCGTCTCACGAGAGCAATAAAGCCCGATCTCACATATCACGGCTACATCATCCGTAATATTTTAACATCCGTATCCTTTGCCATGTCCATAGCCACATAGATAGAGAAACAGACGCGTGTGCACACACATGTGATTTGCACGTGGCCTACACCGTCGCACTCGGCCAAGCAATTGACGTTAAAGTCTCGAAGCATCGCTCCTGTACGTACGCGACGATATGTGCCGTTGGGCAATATGGGCAGCTAGAAAATATGTTTTCGCTTCTCGTTTCATAAATACATTATGTACACGATCAACGTTATAAACGATGATCAAGCTCTCAGTCAGTCTTGCTACATTAAGCTCTGCCTCTCGCGTTTTCTCTCTCATTTACGACGTAGCAATTACGCGCTCGTGGCTGTTTAACTTTTGGCCCGCTGATAAGACACACGCGCGCGCGCACGCCTGCTATTTCTTTTATTATTCCAGTTTTATAACGAAAAAAAAGAACAAATTGTCGCGCTTATCAGCTGTACACGATTTTTAAGTTTCAGCCGATCTGCCACGCTTTATAATTGACATTTATCATCGGTTGTGGGACCATGAAAACTTAAGGAATCGCGTGTATGCGTGTACAAACGTCGGCCACGTTCGATTCGTGATTTTTGCCGAAATTTCACGCGAGCTTTCTTGCAAAGGTGTTGTTTTTAAACTTTTTCACGAATTAAGAATAATACAACAAAAAAAAACAATAAAATTGATTTATTTTATTGTTTTTACAAAGGAGGATTTATGAACGACGCTCAAGATCAATTCGATAACGATTTATGTGTTCAATAAAAATCCGGCGCGTCGCGTTTAATTAACCCCGAATTTTCGATGCTTCATCAGATGCGACACGTATACGTGAGATGTAAAAAACCTTGTGCTATACATAAATGTGTCCTGGCGCTTTAAAACCAAAGCAAATTTACATTTTTCATCGAAATTTAATGTAATTTTACAAATGGCTCGTTTGAAATAAATCCATCACTTTGATTGCATTCTACACCTTTGCGTTGACCGCAATATTTCCCTTAAAACAATTCATATGTAATTTATTACAAGTTAGCGACGACAGAATGGTTTTATAGTAGAACTAAATAAATGGGCGAATAAATAACGCGATAAATAACTATCGAGCCAAATGGGTAACGCACAGAAATGTGAACTAGTCTAAATGTGTACACTCACACATACACATTATAAAAACTGCAAGTGCAAGAGTAGTCTATAAAGGCAGGCATGAATGAACGGCGCGCACATCGTAGGCTAGCAGGAAAGAGGTAGGTAGACCAGAAGGAGGAGGAGAAGGAGAGGCTAGTAAGGGAATTGTAAGAGCAGGCGTGCGCGTCTGTGTGTCGTCGGAGCGTCGAGCTTCTTCTTCTTCTTTCGCGCTCGTTCAGTGTTAAGGTCAGGCTCATTGTATCTGCGGAACAGGTTAATTTAAAGTTCCCCGGGAGAGACGGAAGAGCCCCGGCTCTTTCTCTTGCTCCCCTCCTCTTTCTTCTGGTATACCGGTGCACGAGAGCGAGATCAACGTCATCGTCGCCGCCACCAGCGTCGCCGTCGTCGTCGGCGTCGTAGGCAGCAGCGTCACCGCGTTGTCGTCGTTGACATCGTCATTGCTCATCGCGAACCTACGCTTTTGGAGCCCTCCTTGCTCCGCGCGCACACATCACTTTTGTTCGAATTACTCCCCTAACTGAAATTTATTACTCCGGCTTGATTGTCACGCTGCCTCAAATGACAGTTTGCCTAACGCTTACTCCCTATTAATAGTGTACGTGAGTGTGCGCGCGCGCGCGCGTGTGTATGTGGGGGGAAGGGAACGCGTATCTGATTGTGTCTCTATCGAAACTATATTTTTACAAAACGTCATTTGTATTATGAACTTCAGTGAGATACGTGAATAATTTGGAAAAGAAACTTTCGCGATATTAAATTCAAATTGTAAAAGAAAATCGCTGAAATTTATAATGATCGACATATCGCTTTGAATACGCGTCGATCAAAATTTAAAATTTAACAATATTGCTTCTGAGAACTTGTCGCTGATGTTTTAATCCTGATTATTATCATTTTCGTCTTTAAGGTACATCAAGCAGACTTTTTGTCTTCTTACTTTGGGATAAAAACGAAATTTACATGTACGTAACGAAATCGGTCGAATGTTTCTTGAAAGTACGACGTACGTGAGAGATAAGGTAAACAGATCGCGCATGTGTATAATAATCATAAAAATTTCTTCAGATTCTTCGCATATATAATGGTAGGCTTTAATATATCAAGCGCAAGCTTATCGAGTTTTTCAAATAAAATTTAAAGTACGCCTGGGCAAATAATATTCGCGACTCTGGCAAATCAATTTTACAACTGCGCCAAGCCGTATATAACGTGCAATAACCATAATGTTTATTCCGATGATTAAATATCTCGAGTTTGCATAAAAAATTTAATCGACTTCCGAAATTAAAAATAAGCCGCGACGCGATAAGCTCGAGCCCGGAGAGGATACAATGTTCACGGCAGTGCTAAAACCGATGAGGAGATTATTTCAAAATTCATCATTTTCGAATAAATCTCCGAGTAAAAATAATAGAAAGCAATGGTCATAGCGTAACATAGACGCATAGACGTAGAGAAGCAAGAGTAGAATGTAGCACGAGGGTATATTGCCGCGAATATTGTGCCCGAGAGGCGCTCGTCATTCAGCGCCCGGGAAATTCCAGTCGCCTTGAGCCAGCGTGACTTAATGATGGGAGTAGCTGCCACTGAGCAGAGGCCAAGCGGAGAGGGAGATGGGGGGGGGGCTGCAGGGGAAGGAGGTTTCGGCGAGAAAAGAAAGCCGCAGCCGGAGGAGATAAGAAGGTCGTTCACGCGGAGAGGAGGCCCTGCGCGTGCAGTCGCGCACCTCTCGATGCAGTGCTAAGAGAGGCACGCGCGCGTTCGAGCACTCGGCCCAGGGTCAGGGTCAGCCAGCGGAGTCTCTTGCTCGGTTTATAGCCCTGCCGTACGAACCGCCGGTAATTTTGGACGCGCGCGCGTGCGTAGGCTGTCGCAACCGGCCCAGCTGCCGATGTTTCTTCCTCCTGGCATTGCAGCAGCAATCACCCTCGCTCCCCGCCTACCCAGCAACGACACACGTTGACACGCTCGCGTAGCGTCGAAAATTAACACGACGTTCTTTTTATTATTCTTGCATCTCTTCCTTCTCTCTTTTTATCTTAATGTCACTCTTCTCTATACTGTTCTTTCGCCAGCTCTCTTGCCTCCTGGTAATTCAACACCCGCGGGCAATGATGCGCGCGCGTGCTACTGTTTCTGCCTGCATCGCGTATTTTATATATTAAACTCGACACTTTTGTTATAGCTACTATATAATTATATAGTTATCATACTTGGCTGTATTGTTTGCATGATAGAAACAGAAAACGCTTGATAATAAAAAACAAAAAATTAGCATAAGTAGGCTTAATTTGTTTTAACTTTATTATTCCAATCGTTATATTTTTGGTTGTGCAAAGTGTATTTTGATGTCTAGTTAAGGGACTAGGATAAATATAGAATAAAGTCAAAATTAACGATACAACCTATTGATCGTCTTGACGTTTAAGATTATAAATATGCTGCTACGGATTAAATGACATGCAATCGATTTTTTTCGTTTCGCTTCAACTTTGTCGCGCGGCAATACAAGCTTTAATTGGATATTTTGTTCTTTTTATATATTTTTTATTATAATCTTTGCTATTAAAATTTATTAGTCAAAACGAAAATTGTGCCTTTGGAAAAGCTTTCTGTAATTGCAAAGTCTCGAAATAATTCAAGAAAGACATGCACTTGAAGGAATGGATAATTGAGCCGTTGAAAACGATAAATTTGTAGTCTTGGCACGTTTCAAATTCCAACTTAGTAGACTGCAGCTGTCTACATTAAATGCTTGTATAAAACGAAAGACTCGCTTGTAAAGCCACTCGATTAATCCTTTTCCCGAAAGTACACTCATTCCAATGATGCTTTTCTTTATCCACATAAGTTAATAGAAACTCATAATTGAAATTCATAAAATAAGCTAAAATGGTTGTTTTATTTTCAAAATTATTTTTTCATCTATTTTCGCACATTTTCAGTATAGAGAGCATTAGTGTGTGATCGCCGATACGTATATAAAACGGCTGTAGGCGAGGGCGATTCGTAGAACACGGCGCGTACGTTACGTAAGAATTACGCGCAGTAAACGCGATGAAAATGATGTCGGAAGAAAAGATGAAGGGAAGAGAGCAGGCGATATCAGGCCGATGTACGCGCGCACACACACACTCATGCACTTTGGGGCTGTGTACTCGCGTCTAGACTCGTTCGTTAAATAATCGTTTAATAATAAGCGGGCAAAATAACGGTGGTCGCGCGCGACTCTTATATACACACTACTACCAACGGACGGGCTGGTTCTCTCCGAGACAGTCTGTCGATGATAGCGATGGTGACAATGATAATGACGACGATGGCGACGATGCGAATTGAAGGTAATTTCTGTAGTTCCCCGCGAGCAACATGATGACAACGAGAAAGACAGAGAGAGAGAGAGAGAGAGAGCGAGAGAGAGATAGGCGGTTGAGGATGGTGTCGGAGAAGGGGAAAAGTACGGGCGACCTTGCACCTCGTTTTCCAACGGAAAGCCGCGCTAATGCACGGCGTCTGCAGGACGAGGATGGCCAAATCTTGTTAAGACAAAGCTGCGAGCTTGCGCCTGTGGCTTCTACTGCTAATACTTTCTCATCCCGAGATTAAAATATGTCAAACTACACTGAGAAAAATCGCTCAGTAAAAATTATTTTAATTCTAGCAAAAATTACTATATTTTGTAGGAAAGTTGATACTTACTCGGAATTTAATAA
>JAPYYQ010002229.1:0-21433 GCA_030522585.1 Anagyrus pseudococci | reverse complement strand
TTGGTTCACTTGCGTAGGCAGTTCGCCGTATTCAAACTCCCAGGCAGTTATAATAACCGCCTGGCATTTGACGTAACGAATTTTTTCTATCAGTGTAGATTTATAAATTGTGTAGGGCTCGGAAATGTATTGATGGTAGATTTGGATAAATGATTAGCTACTGTTCTCGAACTGATTATTGAAACGCCAATAACATGTGTCCGGTAGCTGACATCTCCTGAATGTAAAAAGTACATTCAATAAACGACAATAGCAATAAAATCAAGAAACAGTCGCGGAACAGTAATTCATATTTCGCCAAGTACATACACGAAATTGTATGATAATCGACTGCGGGATCATTGAAATTCTGGTCTTAAAAAAAAAGAAGAAGAAGCGAGCCAGGCCGCGCAGTTAAAAGTAACAGTTTAACGGTAGCAGCTTTGCATTTATATATGCAGACGCATTCATATTGCGCGCGCAGTGGCAGCTCTCTTCATTCGACGAAATTGCATTTGTATCTATACGCGAGCGCGTTTGCGGTCGCCAATTTGTATTAAACATAATTAACAAGATTATTTGCGCCGCGTGCACAGAATAGCAGCCGGAGAGGAGCGTAAAAATTTTTACTCTGCGGTTTTCTAGTCTACGCGCGCGAGATAGTTATTATTCCCGGGCCGGCTCGTAAACCTGACTTTAATCTGCAATTTCAAATTAAAAACGTATTGGACACGACGTTGCCATTCTCTCTCTCTCGCGAATTCATCATTATTTCGCGGTTCTCCTATACGCGTATATTTACAACTCGAAATATAAATTTGAAAAATAATATCTCTCGGCCTTTCGCCGAGCAAAGCCGAAAATGCACTTAAAATCAAAACGAGCAAGCACGCATATATATCCGCATAGGTCTGCAAGTGATATCTGACTCGAACACGAGAATAAAAAAGAATTGGAAAAAAAAGAACTCGGGGATTCTCAGCCGTAGATCTATACGCGCTCGTCGCGTGTGAATGACTTATTGTGCGCTCGCACAATTGCATCGAATAACCAATAAATGCCCATTGGTCCTTTAACCCCCCTCCCCTACCAGTCCCTCTCTTCGGCGAGATGACGAGAGAGAAAAAAAGTCGCCTCGTCAACGGGGCACAATCGCAACATCCTCGACATGGTAATGAACGGTCCGGCGTGTGCATTGGCTCTAGCAGCAGCAGCCCCATCGTATGTATACACGCGGGAAACCGCGAGGACGGACTAGCTCACGCTCGTATACGCACGCGTATATATACATACATGCGCTGCTGGCGCTTAGCTGCACCTTGCGTTACTCGAAAACGACTCTCTCTCTCTCTCTCCCTCGCTCTACAGCGCAGCTGTCTGGCCAATCGAAAAAATCAAATTCCACTTTCTCCATCCTTCTCCTTTAACCCCTTCTCTCTCTCTCTCTTTTATATCTCCGTAAGAGGCTGCATGTCGCGTAGTCTATATGCTATCCCGTCACCTCGTCGTTGTCGTCGTTGTCAAGACGCTCGCGATTGCCTTGCACAAAAGTTTATTGTGCGCGCGGGTCTCTCGCAGGCGCGTATATACAGGTATGTGTACACAGACGACGGCGGGGAGGCGACTGGTCTCTCGGCCCCTCTCTTTCAAACCCGCCAAATTACTATCATTCACGCTTTGTCCACAATGGATATTTTCTATAAAGGGAAGCCTGGGCCTCCTCCTCCTCCTCCTCTGTCTCTCTCAGAAAATGAAACGCGCCTCGTCTCTCGTAATCGCGTTACAGCCGCTTGCGCTGACTTTTTTCCCTCCTCTCTCTCTTTCTCTCTTCCTCGTCCGCCTCTTTGGCTTCGCCATGGCATACGGCATGCAGCAAGAGAGCTCCGGAACGAAGCAACTATTAATTTTGCCCCGTGTATACATCCATATCTGTGTTACAGAACGGGCGAAGATGAGGCCCAGGCGCGAGGGAGAGAGAGAGAGAGGAAGAAGAGACGAGGCAGCAGCGAGAGAAAGCAAGACGACGAGGAAGAAGAGAGGACGGAGGAGGAGGAGGATGCAGCCTCGAGAACGGAGCCCTCTCTGTGCGCGGAGAACGAGAGATGAGAAGGGGGAGCAACTTGTAGCGAGCATATACTCTAAGCCTCCACTTAAATAGATCTTCGCGACTTAAGTATAAGCAACGGTGTGCGGGAGTGGCAAATACGTGCCAGGGTCAGGGGGTCGAACCCCCGCGCCACACCGGGAGAGAAGGTTCCTCGTTCAACGTACCAACGCAGATACCGAGAGCGGCCAATACTCTACTGCAGACCTGCAGACTAGTATGCACTCCTCTCTCTCACCCACACCTGCTCGACACTCCGGCCGTCCGTCCGAGAGCGTGTAAGCTCCCCGACGAGCTACGAGTACAGATATCGAATAGACTCAAGACGCTCCCAAGCCCCCCCTTGCAAACTCTTCACCCTGTTGCACGGATATACACACACCGATATGCAGCGAGTAGTTTCAAGTCCGCGCGGACTACGTACTCATTGATAGTCATATTCGCAGAGTCGCAAAAATCGGCAGACACACATATGCATTCCTCTCGTTTCCTATATCTCAGCGGCAACCAAGTTCAGCAGCAGCAGCCCCTTGACCTCCACACCTCCCCTGGCCACGGTCCTTCTTCTTTCCGATAAATATCACCGGGCATTCTGCGCACGCAAGTGTGCGAAGGAGGAAGAGCGCCCGAGCGTTTGTATATACTCGCGCTGAAGAGAAAGAGAGAGAGAGATAGTTGTGATACAGGAGGCTGAGGAAGGGTTAAAGGAAGGTGTGCAGGGGCCAGAAGAGAGGACGGAAGAAAAGAAAGAGCGCGCGCGCGCGCACAGGCCTCTCTCTCGGACGCACGCGCGAAATACATACGACACCCACTGGGGGCCGCGCGCACACACGAGCGCGAGAGAGGTCCGCAGGGACGGGCACGTGAGCATCTCCTAGGCGTGGGAGAGTTCATTGAGCAGAGATAGTATCAGCGATTTTATTTCAAGGCAGGTATAGGTCTATTACAAGAGAGCCGACCGCGGCCGAGCCTCCGCCACCACGCCGCGTCCTTCTTCCTCTCCCCCATACCCCTCCCCACGCCTCCTCTCTCTCATTCTCTTCCTCTATCCCTCTTCTTCTATCGCTCCCTTCTCTTAGCGGGCCCGCTGCACACACACGTACGCCTCCCCCTGCCCTCCCTCTCGTTCTCGCGTGTATATGTATACGTTAGACCCCCCCACGCACAACATTGTCTTATCGCTTATTGCTGAAATCTGAATTTCTCACTGTCGTCGCTGCAGCTTCGGCTTTTAATGTTCGCCTTATCGACTTCCTTTCGAGCATCCCCCCCAGACGCGTGTTGGAGGCAGTCGCGGGCTTTACTGAAATATGTCGACGACTGGTAAGGACCAGAGGCGAGAGAGAGAGAGAGCGCGCGCCTGAAAAATGCCCGTTGAAATTGATTGAGTGACACACCAACTGAGCTTTAGCCCCATCCAGCTTCATTAATAACAGAGACTGACCGAGGCTTGAGCCTCCCCCCCCTTCTTCTGCATCTCTCTGTCGAGTATACCTGTTACCACTTATCCAGGCTCCTTAAACAACGGCCTATACTCCCTCTCTCTTGGCACGACTAAAACAATGATATCCGACACTTTCCGATTAGTTTTCTTTTTCCATTTTTATTCATACTTAAATTTTTTTTTGTTTTAAAATGGTGAACGATTGTTTAAGCAAATGTTATTTGCTTATGCAATGGAAATCAAAAAGTTAAAAAAAAAAATAATAATGTTAAGAAATGCTGTACGTATTACATTACCATACCTTACTGGAAAATAGGCTGATTCAATCATGTCATTAGAAGCCATTACACTTTTCAGATACAGTTTCAAGCTACATCCCAAAGATAAACAGAGTCGTGTGCATCATCGCCTAATCGTTATAGCCGAATGTTTCAGTCCTAATAACATCGTTTTACACGCAAAACATTTGTGCCGGGTTATAAGAGCTTTTGTGGCTTCGGGCCCGATGTACGGAATTTCCCTCAATTTTATATTAATTCGAACAAATTGTCGATATTGCTCGACCATTTCTTCTTCGTTTTTTTTTTCGTGTGTGTTTAAATTATCTCGCGTATTAATTCGAACACATTTCTAAATGCAGCTTTTGCAAAGCCAACGAGTATACATGGTATAAAACAAAAAAGCATCCTCGGGAGGTTGAGGAACCGAAGATGAGAAGAAGGAAGTGAAGGAGGATGAGGAGGTGGAGGAGGAGGAGGAGCTGAGGGTATAATTTTCCTATTTCTTAATTAAAAGCAAGATCAGCTATCGGGTAGGCTAAAACATCCGTTCCAGGAAAAGCGGCCTCCTGCAGGGTGGCTGGGGTGGGGTACTGTCGGTGTGTGCCGTGGCGCGAAAAGTCGTGGACGTCGGCTCTTGGAATTAACGAGGTGCAAAGGTCATTAGCTGAGACTCCCGACACTCTTTTCGTCAACCCTAGCGAACAGCAGCGGCAGTAGCTCGAGAGAGAGAGAGAGCATAGGCTTACAAAGGCCCCGCAAGGATTCTCTCGCATACTCTCGGCCTATGTTCTCTCTCGTTTTCTCCTTTCCTCCCTCGTCGCCGTCGTCAGCACGCCGGCGTGTGCAACACTCATGGAGAGTATCGATCTGCGAAACGATAGAGGAGCATTTGGTGCTTTATCGGGGATATCTGGTCGTCGTCGTCGTCGTCGCGCGCGCAAGAGGGAAAAGAGAGGGAGGAAGATATAGAGGGGCCGAGCCGCGTGCAGCGCGCGCCTTTAATAAGCGCTATCGCCTTTTTTTCCATCTTCTCTAAAGAGCCAGAGCCAGGCGCAAGCGTGAAAGAGCAAGCGAGAGAGAGAGGAAGAGCTATAGAGAGAGAATGAGAGAGAGGAGATTCGAGGTGAGAGAGAGAGAGAGAGAAAGAGGAGCCGGCAAACTGGTGAACCTTTAAGAACGTGTTCTATGAACAGAGACGGTATGCGTGGCCAGCTCATCGGCGACGCCGAGGGGGAGGGACGGGGGGTGGTGGTGGTGGAGAGGGAGCGAAATGACCCCAAGTCGATCTTATCGACTCTCACGCGGCAGATAGCGAGAGAGGGAGAAAGAGGGAGAAAGAGAGAGAGAGAGGGAGAAAGCGCACTCTACAAAGTGTACGCCGGCGAGAGAGTATAGAAGGAGGTGAAAAAGTAAGGGGGCAAGCGGCCGAGAATCTCGAAGCCGAAGGTGGAGGCGGTGAAGGGAAGGAAAGAGGGTGAGGTAGAGAGGTGGGGGGGGCAGAAGATGAGGATGCCTCTTGATTAATATTTTTTCTGGCTTATTCGAATCGAAATCGCGCATAGCTCGGACGCGCGGGCAAAGGCGCGAGAGCTCTGCGGGCCGCGCGCAGATAAGACGTTGCCGTGGGGGAGGGGGTGGGGTGGGGAGGAGTTATATAGACGGAATTACGACGGCGTGAGCAAACAAGCGCGCGTGCGCTCTTGGTCCAAAGGGGATCGAGCATATATAACACGGCTCTCTGTGAGCGGCAAGAGAAATGGATCGGACGCGAGGGCGCCTCTCTATACCTACCCCCCACCTCCTACTTTGCCCACCCTCTCATTCTCTCTCGATCTGCCTCTCTGCGTATATACCGGCCGGCTACCGGATGAATTCAATTCGCCCAGCGCCGCGCGGGTTCGTTTGAATTGCGCGCGTATGTAGGGGCTCTCTTACTCTCTCTCTCTCTCTCCCTCATTCTGCAGCAGAGGCCCGTTGCGGAATCATTATTGTCCCTCTTGGGCTGGCATGCAGAGTACAGGCCGTTAAGAGGGAGCAATAGAAAATCAGAGGCGAGTGCGGGCGCGGAAAAGTGGACCTCGCGAGATATTAGTATACGTGAGGTTGCTGGCGAGGGCTGGCATAGGGGGAGGGGGGTGGGTTGTCAGACTTTTAATAGTATTGGAATTGCCGGCTACACGCATAATCGAGTTATAACTTTTACCGTGAATAATGATGCCGAAGATGCGAGAGCGCGGCCAAGGCAGCACAGTGCGCTTATACGTACGCCCGGGCTACGGAGGATCGGCTGTTGCCGGCCAACGCGCAGCAAGCCTGCTATAAGACACGACCGAGAGAAAGAGAGAGAGACGAGAGCGGGTAGACTGCCGACGGGTGGAAAGAGGAGGAGGAGTGCATTCAGAAGAGAGCTGGCCCAGCATCGTCGCTCTCTCTCTCTCTCTCTCTCGCGTGCACCGCGCGCTCTTTCGCAGAATATATAGTCGGCGTAATGAAAATGAAACCGGCGTGCTCTCGCGCTCCTCCTCGCCCCCTCTTTTCTCCCGTCCTCGCTCGTGCGCGGCGTTCCGGTGCAGCACACCGATCCTTTTCGTCCCCCGCGCGCGCGCACGCGCCCCCGCGATTCCTTCCGAGGCTACTGTGGGAAGATATTCAGCCGTAATAACTGCGCGCACATGCACAGACAGAACATCGGGCGCTTCTGCTGCTGCCGCTGCTCTCTCGACCTTTAAACTAGTGTACAACCCGATCTCTTTCCTCCCGTTTAACTCCCTTAGCCTTGGGCCCTCTCTCTTTCTCTCGAACTTACTCAGCCGGCGCGGTCCATTAACTTGTGCCGAATGCCCCATTCGAATACGAGAATCCCTGTCGAGGTATTTCTCTTTTCTGTTAACCTTACGTACGTGTACGTGTGTGTGTACATTTCGAGCTGCCGGCAAATAAATGCTCTCCAAAGTTGCTTGGTGTGTATACTTGCAGAGCAGGAGAGCCCGGTGTATACGTAAGCCGTGTGTAAAGGAGTCGCGATCGCTAATCGGGCGCCAACGCGACCTTTTAATGATTTCGACTAATGCAGGCCTTTTATTGGAGGCTGCAAATCAAAATTTTATGCCGCGCGCGCTCGCTCAGGCCCGGCAGACGCACTCTCCGCGTGTATACAGGCTGTATACGAGGCGCAAAGAACACTCGTTAAAAGCGCGCTCTTCTTTTACTTTGATTTTTCGCCACAATCACCTGCATCCAAGTGCAATGACTCGTTACTTCTCGCGCGCTTTTCTTCGCCATATAGATTATATGTGTTCCAGGGAAAAATTGTCTGACGCAAGCCGCGCACAGGAGTCAGCGCGCGCCTGCAGTTCTAGTTTTAATGGTATCGCGCGCTTTAGTTAGCTTAAGCGACTAAATTGTCTGTATACTACCAGCAGCGACTTTATTGTGAGGAATAAAGCAAGAGTCGCGCGTCTAACGAGTTCGCTTTAATACCAACCTCCTCGTCTCCCTCTTCTCCCCGCCGTTTCTTTTTCACAAGCAAAGCACACGTGTATGTGGTACACAACAAGCCTCCTCTCCTCTCCGATGCACATACCAGCTGCTAATCCTGAAGATAATTTCTGCATGAGCATATAGGAAAAGCTGCGGAGGTAAGAATGAGCAACATTCAAATTTTTCGCATTTAATCCCGAACGCGCAAACGTAATCAGCGCAAAGAGAAATTGAAGGAGAGGGGGTGGGGAGGGAAAAGCGCTTTTACGCGAGTAAAACAGTTTTCATCACTACGGGGATATTGTGAAGTATCAGGGAATATATGCCGTGTACTTTATTGGATTCCGAACCGTTATACGTATACCTTCGGCGCAGAATTTTATAGATCAACGCGTATATAAGTGCGCGTTGCGCGAGAGAGATGCTTGATTCCCGAGCTAGTGCAGGCTCACTCCTTCTCTTTCTCTGTCTTATAAACCTTCCTCGAATCCTCGCGCGCTTTATACCGTACGCCTCTGCGTCTTGGTTGTTATAGCGCTGTGATTGTTATACCGCGGCCTAACGTATTTCTTTTTCCATGCTCCAACTTTACCGTACCGCCAGATATACCCGCACAACTGACCTTTTCCTATTTGTGCGCGTATTAATACCGCTGATTCGAGCTTAACAGCTGCTTTCTTTATGCGGGATTTAAGAAAATTTAGTCTTGAGCCTCTCCTATGTATATCTGTTAAGCAGCTCGTAATTATATCAAGCGTATTAGAGTTAGATCTGGATATAGCGCGTAAAAATGACGCGAGGAGAAGAAAGCCGACGATCAGCATAGCCAGGGACAGGTGGTAAGCGCTTCATAAATCTATATTTCGACCCAGAATGTCGAGTGGCGCGCCGCGAGAGAGACTATACGGCTAAATAATTAACGATAAATCGTTTGACCTTAATCAATAAAGCAATAAGCGGCTCTCTTATATACGCCGCTGCGCGCGCCGAGAGAGCGCCTCTATTCTCCAGCGGGGAATTTCAAAACGCGCGCAAAACTCCAATAAAAATCGACGCTGATTTATCTCTCCTGTGTGCGTGTCTGTGTGTGTGTGTACGTGCCCTCGCGTGCGCGCTCGCTCTTTCTTATACGCGATCGAGCGCACCTCACCTCACTCAGATCTCGGCTGGATGATAGTTGCCGCGCTCTCTCTCTCCGCGGAGAGAATAAAAGGCCCCCCCCGCGCCAAGGTTATGCCGCGTATTCCGCAAAAGTGGAATATCATAACGATGCGCGCCTAGCCTGTGTAGAGAGCGGCGCTTACACTCTCGGAAAAACTCCTCTGCATTCGTAGCCAGAGCTCGATATTTACCTGCCCGAGTTACGTTAGAGCTTGCTCTGGGTATATAATGTTGGCAGTGCAGGCGAGACAGTGACACTATGGCCTATTGGTAGCGATAATGACGCGCGCGCGTCGTTACGTCGATGATTTAGGACCTTCGGGGAAGGGAGAAAAAATTCAATTGGCTGGATATTGTCGGGATATGGGAGATTTGATTGATCACCGATCGCGCGGGTTTACGACTTGGCGCGATTTTCGCGCCGATTTTATTTGTCCGAAGCTCGTTCGTAACCGAGCGCGCGATTTGATTTGAGAAAATTTTAGCAAGATATCGGCTGTTATATCGTTTGACTAGGCCGCACTTGCATGTATGCGCGTATTCGATTATACATTTGTTTATTTTGCCGTCTCTATGCGCGTTGGGTAATATATAGGCGTTATATCGAGTTCTCGGCAATTACCTCACTAATAATATTAATGTCAGTTTTAGTCTAGGAAAAACAAGTTTTGTTTATTTTCGGCCTTTTTTCATCTCTCTCTTTCAATACACGCGTGAATACGAATCAAAGTGAATAAACGATGAAATTTCACGTGTTATATAAGACGTGAATTTGATACATAATTAATTGAACGTGAAGAAATTATCAAAAAACATCGAAAGACTCTTAATAAAAGCGCTGCGATAATATAATTAATGTTAAAAATATTCAAAGATAAAATTGAAGTTGGAATCGCGCAATGACTCGCGCCGACAGTTGCGCTAGGCTCTTTGGATTTATTCACCAACCTTAGATTTTGATTTTACGTTTATTATTTTACATTTTCCATTGCTAATTCCAAGACTAATTTTATCCGAAATAACCATATAAAATTTTTATCGTTTTCCAACGTTTTGATGAAAAAAAAAGTACCGTAAATGGCCTTACAAAGCCTCTCGTTCCGGGCCACAAAAAAGGCGTCGACAAATAAACTGAAAAATCCGTGCATATTATTACAAAAATAAAAAGAAAAATCATCGACGGGCAGGGTTTAAAATGAAATAATCGAGAGCGGAGGGTAAGGCAAGCCGAGGCAAAAGGCGAGCAGGGTCCAGCCAGAGGCTGGCGGGCGTCTGGAAAAAATGAGTCGAGAGCGTCTTTGATGAGAGAGCGAGAGAGAGAGAGAGAGAGAGAGAGAGAGAGAAAGAGAGAGGGAGAGAGAGCCAATGGCTTGGGCATGCGATCCTATCTCGAGCCCGCATCTCCGTCAGATCGTTATCGGCGCGCTTTTCGCGCGAGCGAGCGAGCGAACAAGCGAGTCCGCGAACAATCAATCCCAGCCGGGACTTTAATTACAGAGAGCGCGAAGAAGCCTCGCCGGTTAAAGAGGCTGCATCGTGAAAAGCGCCGGAGCGTCCTATAGCCGTATAATAGTCACACACAGCAGGACCTCCTCGCCTCGAGTCTCTCCCTCGTTCTCGACGTTAGCGTTGCGTAATCGCGCGTTATATACCGAGAGACTAGTCCAGCCCCAATGGCCCGGCGCTGGATTTTTCCTCGCGCCGAGCAAACGGAGACAATTAGCGTTTTTTTTTCTTTTTCATCTTCCTCCAAGTGCGCGCAGACGAGAGAAAAATCGAGTGGGAGAGGGGACAAGGGGTGTTATAAGGAGGGGGGGGGGACGCACAATGCCGTGGATGAGCCAGTCTCCTTCTTCTCGTGAGCGCGCAATTACCGATCGCCGCACACGCTCTCTCTCTCTCTCTCTCGGCTTACGTATGCGGCCGATCTCGCGGCACATAGGTTTGCGCAATTATTGGAGAAGCTGCGAGTTTAAAAGAGACCCTCCGCTCTCGTCTCTGCTGCCCCGTAATAAATGGCCGCGCGCCCTCAAAGGTGTTGGCTCAAGATCATCCTGTGATATGGAATCCTGCGGGGAGGGATTCCCCGCTTGCTTAGTCCCTCCTCACGGTCCAGGCGCTCGTTATGCATGCGCTCGAGTATCTCGCGCAGTTTCGTCATCCGAATGCGATGCGCCTGTAGCGCACTCGCGGCTCGCCTCTCTCGGCTATTTACGGACCTTTCCTAAGACACACAGAAATCCGTGCGAGCGAGAGAGAGAGAGAGACGCTGGGTTTATGTAACGCGAATGGCTGCGAATATCATCATCTGTAGCAGCTGCTGACACTGCATCGACAACGACGCTGGATCACCTGCTGAGACTGCCGCTGCCTTGAGATCTCTGAGTAACGATTGCCGTGATGCTGTTTCAGCATCGCTTGACTATCGGTCAATTATTGCTCTGCTTGTTTGCCGGCTTCGACAGGCTTGTTCCCGACAATGATTTGTTTCTCTTTGGAAGAACATCGAATTTTTATTATTTTGAGATGGAGTTTTTATAGGTGGAATGTAGATTATTTTGTTTATCGAAACATCGATGACGTGGGTTATTTGGATAAAGTTTGTTTTACGTACGAAATTTTGGATGAAAAATAATTCGATTAATTTCTTGGTCGGAAAATTTGTTTGAGGAACAGAGAAACACTTTAGATTAATGAGAGACGCACGAGTGCGTCATTACCACGCGCTGTGAAATATGATTTCCTTAAAAGGTTTTCAAATTTTCGTATTTAGTTGTTGAATTATTAATTGTATTAATTAACGCAATGATATTCCAGAAAAATCAGAACTACTGAGTAGCTCTGATTAATTAGTCGAAACTAGCGTTTTCTAGCTTTTTTTTTTTTTTTTGAAGGTAATGAGGATCATCACGATGAAGGTAAGATACATGAGAAGGTCGGCGTTAGTAAAAAGCAGAAAGTTACTTCTCAATGAAGTAAGAAGTGATTAAGTTGTCAATTGATGTGGTTTTGAAAATCTTCTCAAGATCACAATTTCCCCCGTAACATAATTATGTTTCCACACTTCTTCGTTATTCGTTCTATAACACAACTTCTAAATAAAATAGCTAAAAAAACGGTCAATAGACAGAAAGGGTGTCGATCGTGTCGTCCGATGGATCATCCGCTGGGTAGTAGGTAAATTTCGTTGTCTCGCAGGAAACGCGTGAAAGGCAGGAGTAGAGGAGCGGAAATAGTGCAGAATCACGATCGTTCTCGTGCCAGAGTGCAGAGTGGGTAGATGCGGGCGAGCCGAGTGGGGCTGAGCGAGAGAAAGAAAGAGAGCTGCTCTTGGAACTTATTGTTATTGAGAGAGTGAGAGAGAGAGAGAGAGAGAGAGAGAGAGAGAGAGAGCCGTCGCTCTTTGGTCCGCACTTGAGTCAAATCCTTTGGGCTTTGCGTTTTCCAGGCGCGGCTCTCGCTCTCGCTCTCGCCCTGGATATATATTGTGGGTGGTCTCTCGCTTGCTCTCGCTTGCGTTTAATTTATGGCCCGGTTCCGCGCGTTCTCTATCTCTCTACTTTGCTCCCTCTCCCTCCCTCCCTCTCTTTCTCGCTCATGAGCGCGCACGCTCGCTCTGACGGTCGCTCTTCCTCTCTCTCTCTCTCTCTCACTCGAGGGCGGAAACTGTCTTGAAAAAGCGTGGCGGAGCTCTCGCTTGTTATTAGAATTACGCTCGTAAATCATCGGCCGGGCGCTATCTTGTCGCCGACTGATTTAGGAAGATCACGGCACGCCGCTTCTGCGCTCACCTCTCTTCCCCAGAAAAGCGACCTTTACGCCATGGGAATGAGGATCGGCGGAGCTTCCGTCCGACTCTCCGAGCCCCAGCGTCACAACCCTACCCTTGACTTTCAAAGTCACGTGGACATTTTGTTGCCGACTCCGTAATCTCTTGCTGAGCAGCTGCTAAGCAGACAAATCCGGCTTGACGTTTCGACTGACGACGACGCTTTCCAAAGGCGCACGGTTATAACGGCCCAATTGGTCCGCCTGCAACCCTGTGGTTTTGGGGGATCATTGCTATTTATGAGGTTGACCAAAGAATTTATTGTCAGCCTTAATAGAGTCAATTCAAGCGGTTGCCAATGGATTAAGCCCTTGTAAATTATTGACATTTGTGTGTGCGTGTCCGTGTGTGCGCGTGGGGGGACAGGTGTAGGAAAATTTTGTAATTATTGGCATTACGTGAGTCGACAATCCTGATTAATACGTTATTTTCATTAACGGTGATTATACGGATATGTAGACTTAGCAAATTAATATTTGCAAACAGTTTTCCATACTTTGATTAATCCTCAAAATCGTCTGACGAACGTATTACCATTTGAGTCACTAACTCATTAGCAAAATCTAATTTTCAAATAAAAGCATTTGTATTCGGCACAACCGATAATCATTTGGATTGAAAATCAAAATATTTTCGAATTACCTTGTTTCTTTTGAACCATTACCCCCATGTTCCCACTGAACTTTTCCATTTGCTTAAAAAGGCCAAAGATAAGTCATGTTAAACTTGTTTCCATATTCCTCAAGTACCCACGCACATGTAAATTCAGCAATAACTGGAAACGTCTAACCGAGAGTAAAACCCAAAGCGAATCGGCATTGCAGTCTCGCGCCTTTTCTTTCCCAGCCCGAAGCTTTTGCGAAAATCAATAGGTTCTCGAATACTGCGACCGAGGCGCGGCAAACGAGAGTACGGCGCATTGACAAAAAGCTTATTACGCGAGAATGGCCTGCGCAATATCCGTGGCCAAAGATTTACGCGGTACTCGGAACGAACCCCGGGCTTTTGGCGCACCCGCGCTCCGTAACAATCAGCGGCAACGCATTAAACGGTCTCGCCCATACACCCCAAAGACTCGTGTACAGGCAGGCAACCACGTATCTCACTCATTATCAGTGGCTTCGAAGAAAATTGTAGATAATTCTAAAATGAAGTCCGTACGGCAGTAGGGCCGGTCAGAGGTGTGTGTGCAGCCACGGTTGCTGGTACATAACGTTTCAACCGCTGCTGCTGCCGATCCCTCTTTCTCTCTGCAACGGTGAAAAGACTCGTAAGAGAGTGAGAGGGAGAGAGTCCCATCACTATATTTCTTCCGCTGCCTTTCAACCTTTGCGCGCTCGCGGGCGCAAGGGAGAAGTGTCACTTCCATCACTGCATGTTATGTGACATGCGCGATGAGCGCCAGCGAGGAGAGCTCGGACTTTTTCTTCGGGATATGCGTTAAGACCGAGAGCCCGTAACGGGAGAGCCTCGCTGCCAGATCGTTCTGCTGTCCGATGAGAACGTTGGAGCAAGCTTGCGAACGAGAGAGAGAGAAAGAGCGAGAGCTGATTGGAAAACATCGTGTGCACAGGTGTCCGGAGGTCATTGCGATTTTTCAACTTTTTCAACTTTTGTTTGTCCCTTCGATATTCCACGCCTGGTTTTGTTCGTTTGTTTCGCGATACCGCGAACAAGAGCGAAGGTCAGCGATATACTTTAATTCATTTAGTGCTGCCAGCGAATTTTACTGCCGGAGCTTTATTACAGGAATTCTGATAACAGTTGCAAATTTAATTGAGCGCAGTTTTACTACAGCCAATCTCCGGCTACAATAAACAATTAATAGTTTACAACTATGGAAGTATAAGATTTTATTCCGCTCGACGGATCGAACGAGCCGAGTATGCGCGCGAGCAAATTGATTTTCATCGGAGGCATTATTATGACAATTGTTTAAGCGAAGCGCGCGCGAAGAAATGCACAACTCGCCGAGGCATGGGCGTGGCCAGAAAGAGAGCCGAGAAGCAGCAGGGGAGTGCGCGTTTCTCCCCTCCTGCTGCCGAACGTGATCCAACCAACTTTCTGCGGATCTAAAATCTCGTTTACAGAACAGGTAGATGACTTTTTGCTAATTGGATGCAGCTCTCTCTCTCTCTCTCACCCCTCTTACTTTCTCAGCCCTTTTACTTCTAAGCAATCTAGTAAAATATGAGACTGTGTAGAGTTTTTCCAGGTAAGCGCAATTGTTTATTGGCTTTTAAACGTTTTTTTCATGAATTTTTGCAGGATTTTAATTGTAAGCCAACTGTACTGCCGTGATACCGCGATAATTCGATACATTGTATCTGGGATTTTCTTTAGATGCGCAAGTAATTTGTGTTTTCGAATTGAATAGAACGGCAAAAATCGAGTTTTATCGAAATAAACGAATGAAAGAATAGAAATGACTGTTGATAATAATAAACATCGCTTGTAAGACGTTCAGTATAAGCAATTGTTTGTTTCGCAGATTATTCGTAAGAAGGACTTGTGCACTGACAACGTTTAATATATAAACGAACGAATTTTCAGGATGAAATATTGCGGGTGCTCCGGATGCCGAGAGAACGCAATAAAAGCTGGCAATTTAAATGACCATCTCGGTGTACCCTTTATTATTGTCTACTAATACCTTGACCGCAAATTTAGCGGTGCAATTTATGGCTACTTATTAGCTTCGAATTACCATTGATAGTTATAAATGTACTATCCAAATTCTCGACAACTGTACCGGAGCATGTCCGAGTTGTAAATAAGCCTGTGGCCGTCGACGGAGGGTAAGCTGGAAAATTTGCTTGTATCGTTGCGCAATTGCGGCCACGTCGAGATCGGGCGATTTGATTCGAACAAACGATCTTTTTACAATTAATAATTCATAACTATCAACACGATGACACGCGCGAATGTATTTTTTTGTTCGATAATGTAAACTGTAAACCTTGTTGAGAATGGAAAAACCACGGCTGCGATGAGTGTAACATTGAAAAATCCAAGAGAGAAGGAGAAACAAAAAACGAAAAACAAATTCGTTAAAAAAAAGTTTCCATTCGCGATCAATTAATCTGGCTATTAAAAGCAAGCAGCGAGTAAAAACGAGAAGCATATAGCTCATTAGCCGAGGCATAGAAAATCCTAGCGTGGACTATTGCAGAATATCCAGCTGAATAATGGTTGAAAAAAGACGTTCTCAAGTGGGATGCCACCTAGCGCGTCAAAACACTTGAGCACAGCCAGCGCGCGCTCGCGCACACACACACGTACACATTCCATTCTATCCGCTCGAACAGAGTAAGCTTCGAAGAGTGAGCAAGCAAGAGAGTGGGAAAGAAAGCACAGGGAGCGATGAAGCACAATGGATGTTGGCTTAAAAAAATAAATGTAACGAAACCATGTGTGTTCACCTTTCCAAGTGTGCGAGCTCGCGCGTATATATGTATATGCACTGTCGGTGGCTGGAAAAGCAGTTGGATACAATGAAGAGTAGGTGCCAGGTGCCCCCGGGGGCAGGCTCTCTCTCTCTCTCTTTCTCGCGCTTCGCTCACAAAAAGAAAAGCATCTCTAAAAGCAGTTTCATTAGATTAAGGCGACGCTCTCTCTCTCTCGCACACGCGCGTGAGAGAGAGGGGGGAAGGGAGAAAAGTGCACGCATGACAAATGATAGGCCGTCGAGGTCTGAATGCTCGGCAAGCGCCCCCCGTTGGCTGCCGCTCGTTTATTTGCGGTCACACATTGTCAAGCGGCCCGGCACATCCTCTCTCTCTCTCAAGAGCGGGCCTGATGCTCCTGCAGTCACAGCAGCATCCGTATAAACCACTGCACCCGCACGGCCTGCTACACGTAGGCCCACCTCGGGGATATTCGTCATGGGCTGCTTCTCCTCGTCGGGGATGTTTTGACGACCAGTTGACGAGAGCGACATTGTGCCCCCTTCTTCTCTTCCCATCATACCTCGCGCGACTTCTCTCCCTTATGGACGGGGCCGCGCGCGCGCGCGCCAACGGGCTTTGTTGTAACGGACGTGATCCACTCGAGAGCCTGACACACACACAGAGACGCGGCACACTCGACACGCTCTAAAGTCTGGTAATTTTAACGGATCTTGTAGCTCGTTATATTCATTCGAACCTTTTTTCCTTTCCTTTTCTCTCTCTCTCTCTCTCTCTCTCCTGTTGCCTTTGTATCACACCGGTCGGTAGGCACACTCCAACTGACAGGCTGTATAGCCGCGCGTGTAACCTGCGCGAATCTACCTCGCGCGCCGAGAAATCGGCCGAATTATCGACGGCCTGTCTAATTACCATTCGGTAGGAGTTTATTTATTTTTTTTCTCCTTTTGAATAAACTTCCGCGTCTCCTTTACGTTACACGTCCCCGAGTAAGTTTGGGATGTCCATAATCTTTGATGGTTAAAAACTTATTTCTTATCCAGTTTATAAATATGTAAACGTCGCTTTAAGATCTAACAAAATAATAAAAATAAGAGATGCCAGAGGTAATTTCCAGCGAAACGTACTCCTTCGCGAACGGAAATTTCTTTTTTTCCCACGGCGACAATTTCAAAATGTGTGTGCGTACATAAAACGTTGAAACATCAAGTTCGGCTTTTTAAGCCGAGCGGAATATTGGGTAAACCCCCCCCCCGCGAGAGGCCCGCGATTAAAATCCGTGGAATAATAAAGCGCACAGTTGGAGGAACAATTTGTAACTGGCAGTTGGCAAAAGAATAATAATAAATGTCCACGCCGGGCATAATTAAGCGTGTAAAATGATACATTAAGATTTTTCGCGCCGCGGACTTAATGGAATTTCATTAAAACGTGGAAGAAGAGGGCCGGAAAGAGGAGCAGGTACGGGACAAAAAAAAGAGAGAGAGAGAAGAGCACAGCAGAAGAAGAAGGAAGAAAAAGAGCGCGTGTATATGGTAGGATGAGCGGAGGTGGGGGGCATCGATTCGGGCACACGGCGGCCACGTCGGGAGATCGATATGGCGGTATACGGAGTCAGTTTCGCGGATAATGTTTCCTTAACCCTTGGGGCGCTCGCTCCCGCGTCGTGCCAAGGGAGGGGGGTTCCCGCAGTTTTGCCCTCTCTCTCTCTCTCTCTTTTGCACGGACACACATATATTTTACGGCCTTTTCTTCGCCTGACAATTCTTTAGCCGCGAATTATGCTCGGCCAAGGCGTATATATACATACCTTGTTCTTAACATATCTCTAATGGAGGAATTGTTAGGAGTCGAGTGTGTGGCTCTCTTTAGTGATCGGTGGACGCTTCGCGGGGATTAATGTCTGATAAATCACGCTGCTCTCCCTCTCTCTCACAGGCTCCTTCCCCCCTACCTCACCCC
Source organism: Anagyrus pseudococci (assembly GCA_030522585.1). Lineage (NCBI taxonomy): Eukaryota > Metazoa > Arthropoda > Insecta > Hymenoptera > Encyrtidae > Anagyrus > Anagyrus pseudococci. The sequence continues at coordinate 3,786 of JAPYYQ010002229.1, read as the reverse complement.
CAGAGCCTATATCCCCCCAACTACTCTCTCCCTCCTTCTCGCTCTTGCTGTGCGTGCCTTTCTTTTATTTCCATTTCGCGCGCTTGCAGCACGCGCGCTTATATACTCTCCTCCGTCTCCGTTTCTTCCTCCTCTTTTCTCTTGCGCTCTTTGTACCGATCGCGTATACGCTTTTTCGGGATCTCTCTCGCGAGAGAGAGAGAGAATATTAGCATGGGAAATTTATGGGAATGCGCATCTGGTGATTTGTTAATTAAAATTATTTACCACGCTGGCTCGGTTATGCGATGGAAGGAGGCTGAACGGGTGGGAGAATAAGAAGAGAGGGGAAACCCCACACGCGCGTAGGCCTATGGCGCGCGAGCCCGAGCGATAATGAACGCTTATTCGGAAAAGTTTTAACGATGCTTTATGGCTCGCCCAAGCTTTTTAACCATCTCGGGTGTAGTATTTGATTCCTGTAAAAGTCCAAACACGCCGGGGCCGTTTGATTTTTTAACACGACACGCGCATCTTCCGCGTCAAGTCTCTCTCTGTCTGTCTGTCTCTCTCTCGGGGTTTTATTTACAAATGTTATCATTATATTTAATTATTAAACATAGTCGCGTGTGGGGTTATACATATAATTGCCGGGGAATAAAAAGCTTGTTAAATCGAATAGAGGCGCGCCGGTACGCGCAGCGTGTGTACATACACGTGCACGCGTACGCGCGAGGAGGGTAGGGTCAACGATACGCGGTACAATTAAAGTCAAGCCCCGAGTGCGTATAAAATTTAAAATAATCGCACGATCGTATTTTACCGGCGGCGGTACGTCGTTTAAAATCGTTTTGATAATTCTCGAAATATCAAGCGGAGAACGGGGGACAGAGGGGGATGTATACAGATGTGTCGGTACCGCGACTCTCTTCGTATTATATACTCTTTTTTTCCCAGGACTCTCTTTCTCTTATATGGCCTGGCTAGCGCGCGCGCGTCTCCGTGTGTAGTTGCCGTTTTAAAAGATCATTTTTCCATTGCGCGCGAGGCGCGGGCCTTGGGGGGAGGCCTAATGCTTGGAACGTAGCGTGGAAAAACAACGCCATCAATTTCAAATGTTACTAGCGTTTAGTGACATCGTTAAGTGCTCACCGGTCACGGATCGTCTTTCAGCCTAAGAGTGAGAGCGCATAGCGCTGTATATTCGCGCCACCCGTGTCAAAGCGCACATGTACGTACGAGAGAATGAGAGAGAGAGAAAAGGTTGGAAGAGGCGAGAAAAATTCGGCGATAGTTCGATTATTACGCTCCTCGCGCACGAGCGAGTGTCATATCGATGTCGAGGGTATAACGCAAGGGACAACGCGCTGCCAGTCCCATTCTCCTCGGACCAATTGAGCGGAAAGCCACGAAGGGCCAGTCCATCTGCCTGGGCCCGCTGGACAGTTATACTCGTGTATTCGCGCTCGTCCCTCTCTCTCTCTCTCTCTCTCTCTCTCTCTCTCTCTCTGTTCCATGCCTCTATCCCTTTAACTATAACGTATAAAAAAGAAACAGAGGTTTAGAACGCGCTGGCGCATTATTGGGAAGAGAATACAGAGGGGAGGGGTAGAAGAGTCGTATAAACGTTGCTGCGGCTTGGCGGGCTAATGGCACTCCCCCAATATTGTGACTAGCATGTCGACGGAAAGAGAAGCTCCGGCATTCAGCGGGCCCGTCGGCCCGGAACGCCATTCGTTATATATCGCCCTACGGCGTGAACAGCGCCCACAGATTTATTAAGCGGCCCGGGCTCTCAATATCTCGCTCGTGCGGCTATCTCTCCCTCCTCCTCCTATACCAATACGGCAGCAAAGCGACAGGCTGTATTTGTGGCTTTTGAGGTTTTGTGTCCGTATGTTCGGGGACCGCTGCTGCTGTTGCTGCTTTGTCGGGGGAGAGAGGAGGCCCGTGGAAAAAATGGATGGGAGGCCAAAGGACCTGGGCGGTCCCGGGGCCGGCCTCCTCGCTTCTCTCCTCGCGCCAGATTATTTCAGCTCGATCTCTCGGAAAAGCCCGCGGCTAAACGGGCCCAACACGACAATTGGCCACGCCACTTGAGAAACGAGAATGCAAGCAGCAGCAGCCGAGGATGGAACAGAGAGGACACAGCTATGTAGGCACAAGGACGATTATTGCCCTGGCGACAGAGGCTCCATTCAGCCGAAGCTCCATCGACTATTTTGACTCTTCCCCCCCTGACCCCTCTGTATACCCTCGGCCCATTCATCGAGGCGTTTTTATATCTCGCGCGGATTGCGAATGATTGATATCGGCGCCGAGATGCGCGAGCTCGATATTATTGCTTTGCCGGCCAGAGGAGAGCGACTGTATATATGTATATACATGCGGGCGCACTCTCGATTCACAAAGGCCATTTTCCGAGAAGCTCTCTCTCTCTAGCCGAGATGCGGCACGGGATCTGGCTTTTTAGATGCTCCGCGCACACTTTGGCTCGAGGAATATGGGAAAATTTATCTGATACACAGCGGCCATCAGGTCGGCCCTTTTTTTCTCTCTTGCTCATTGTTGAGGTTGTACGCTTTCTAGCGTGTGTGTGTGTCTGCGCGTTTATAAACCCGGTGAAATATGACCTATGACGCTTTCGATATATTTTCGGGTGTCAATAATTCAAAGCCGAGTTGTCGCTCGTTAAGAAAGAAACAGTTTAGTTATCCAGGTTGGATATAATATCTCGTAAGGGGATCGTTTCCGATTCTCTAGCGCTCTCGAGATCGATTTCAAACAATTTATATGCTCTTGTCACGAAAAAAAAATAATTCAATCATGAAATTGACGAGGCTGGTCGAGAGCGTCAATATTGATTAATACCTTGCGATTTTTTCTTCTTTGTCCAACAAATGTAACTGTAGATCTTGTTTTTTTCAGCTGTACATTGCACGATTAATCAGATTTTTCAGCTGTACATGAATTGAGGGACCCTTTTAATACTGTGACGTTGTTACGATTTGTTTTTATTTTTTTTGGTAATTATTAATGTTATATGACAGAATTACGACATTGTTTTTATTGAGCAGATAAAAAATACAGAAGAAGTTTCGACTGGTAAAAAGCAATTTGAGCAAAAGAAAAAGAAATGAAGCTCCAAGTGTCAGAAGAAAGCACGAAATACTCGATAAGAAAAGAAAGGAAGAAAAGGCAGCTGGCCATCTATCAGTAGGATTGGACAATTCTAGCAGCAAAGCGAGCTCTCTCAGAAAGTGCATCCTGAAAGCCTAATTTAACGCATCTCATAACACTTAAGTCACCCATAAATTTGGACGGTAACGAATTTAACGCCGCTGTGGTCTCCATAGACTTCTTTATAGATAGCCGCGCACGAGGCTCGCGAGCAAAAAAAGAAAGAGAGAGAGGGTTGAAGGAGGATGCGAAAAATGAACCTTTTATTTTAATGTGACTGCAGCGCGCGTTTTGGTGATTTAGCGCGGAATGACCCTCCGAGAGAGGTCGCGAGAGTCGGCAATCCCGAAGGCGCGCGCGCATATCTTCGCCGATGACCCGGCGACGATGGGCCCTATGCTACAATTTTTCTACCTGTCCGGCAGGCCCCGAGAAAGCAAGGGAAAGAGAGAGAATGAGAGCTCAGCCCCGCCGAGGAATTCCGCGCATGACGAGAACTTTCTTGTGCGCCGGCCTGCGCGAGCCTCCCGCTTAACCCATTAAATCCTGAGCCGAATCTAGGCGAGATAGCATCCATCTAACTATCTGAACCGTGTCTTTTTGTAAAAAAAAAATACCCCTATTTTT
>JAPYYQ010002228.1:0-21435 GCA_030522585.1 Anagyrus pseudococci | reverse complement strand
AAATTTTGTGATCGATCTGTCCTTATTTAGGGTGTCTATTAATAAAAACGTTTTTAAAAATTAAAAATGTTGATTTAAACTACAAATATAAAAAATTGTCATTGTTTTTTGAGAAAGCATACTGCTAAGGTAGTTAGCAGCGGTTTTTCCATATGTTTTGGTTTGTTTTGTAATTTAGTAGATTGCTAAGGTTTTTTTTTCTTTGTCTGGTTGTAGGTGTCTGGTACCGCTGCTAAACTTGGTCGACCTAATGCGTATCATCATTGCACCCTACTTGTTGATGCGAATAGACGGGCATTGAGTTTGGCTCTGAAAAAAGTTGAGGTAAGCATAGGAAAGACAAAAGCTTATTACGTTGTCGTTTGTAAAATGTAACGTTGAATAATTTTCTTTCAGACTGGAATAACGACTAACGCGACCGAATCTGTGCGATCCCCAGTGAAGAATTTAAAAGAAGTCAACTCCCACATAACCAATGAACAATTGTTAAATGCCGTTGGCTGGGAGTACCTGCGCACGAAATCATTGACACTGGAAGACGGGGGCCACAAGCTGGTCGAGCAACAAAAAGGTTTTCAAATGATTAATCCCACCGAAGACTGGTTTCCAGGTAAGCGAGCTCATCTTCTTGTACTTGTTGACTAACGAAAATTAGACAAAGGACGAGCACTAATATTTCGGATGTTGTGAACTTGCAGGTATAGAAAAACTGACGGAAGAGTTTCGATCGTGGGACTGGACTTATGGCAAATCGCCCAAGTTCACTGTTACCCGTTTGCTCGAAGCTCCAACGACTGCTGACCACGAACAGCATATGAAGCTTGTAATAGAGGTGGAGAAGGGCATCGTGCAGGATATTAAAATGAGCCTACCCTCGGCTTTCGAGGGAGACGCCGACGTGATTACGAACCTACGTGGCAAGCGCTACAGCCATGAACTCACGGACAGCATAGTCGAGGCAACCGGCTGTAAGATCGTCGCTACCGACCTCGCGGCTGAGAGCAACGTCGCTGCTATCTAGCGATGACCTCCTCCTCCCCTACCAACATCCGACGACTGCGGCAACGATACCTGATATGTTTTTTCGTGTTGCACAGTGCACGATGTGACACGCTTAAATGATATTTATAAGCCATGTAATAAATTTTGTTACTTTATTTTAGAAGAATATATATATAATGTATATACATAATGTTACATATAAGTTTGACAAGTGTTTTGGCCTTATCTGCATGATACACTTACATACTCTTAAGTGGGGGCATGAGAGGAGGGGAACGGGGGGCAGTCTAAAGTACAAAGCCTGTATTTGTGCTTACAGTGTCTGCGCGCACGCAGCCCGACAAGTGGAGTAGCGCGGTCATCACGTGATCGACGCAATTCAACAGTCACTTTTTATTATTCCATGATGTCATTTCACACTGTCGGGCTGCGTGTTATCTCTGTCTCGCGCTCATACACGCTCTGGGATTTCGCTCTCGCGGTTATCCACGATCTGGCGCTTCTTAGACTAGAAAACTATATTGTTCTTGCGGGTGTACAGCTGTTCGTTTGCTAAGCTAAAAACAGTCGCGGTTAGCAACAACAACGAAGGTTGTAGGTTCTGGGAGTGGGAATAAACCGGGCCCCCACCGCGCTCGTTTATCGGTTGGGGAAGAGAACGCAAAGCGGGGAAGATAAGAAGGCACTGGGATGTAAAAACCTGTCCGTTACAAAATTAAGTGGCGTTTGGACGACGGCTTGTAGCCAATGCAGAAGCGGATTTATAATACATGTGACATCGCTTGCGGTTGTCTGACGGCGCAGTTGTGACGGTATTTTGAATGAATCGATAAATCTCGCTAGTGACGTTATCAGTGATTACATTCAATAGTAGAGAGAAAGGCGCTTTCGGCAATTTTTTATTTGAGGCACTAAAGCCGAATCGCTTTTAATCGTCGCTCTTCTTTTTTTCGTAAAGTTTTCGAAATTTTATTACATTTAATTAATAAATTTATTCAAAAAATTGTTGATTCATTCAACTATCAAGTTTTAACGCCTTAAAAATTTTTATAAAATAAGTATATCGCAATTATAATGAATATTGCAATAATTTTTCTTCTATTATTTAATACTGCTATAATCTAAGTAGTTTTTTCATCAGTCACATTTTTTAAAACTAATTTTCTTTGATTGAATAAAATTTATCAAAAATAGATAAATAAATTCTGTTAAGCAACATTAAGGATAACTGCTCCAAGGATATTTTTAACGATGTTTTTATCGTTAAACGTATTTCGTTTATTTGTTTAGAAACTGTCAGTTATAAATTATATAATTTTATACTGTCGGTAAAATTTATATAAAGAAATAGTGCTCCCAAAGAAGTTTTACTTTAAAAATTAAATTTTGTTAATCATTCGATAATTAAGTCACGGTAATCAATAAAAAAATAAGTTTTAGCCATTACAAAAAATAAATTTAGCTCTGTTTTTGTCATCAAAACAAAAAAAAAAACATCTAGGGAGTAATAATTTGCAAAGTTGCTTAAAAACAAAAAGAAGGATAAAAATACTACGCTATCTAATTATTGACTAATCAATACGCCAATCCACGGTAATAAAACTTAATCCTATGCAAAAAGGCACATATTCGTCTGAGGCCGCGTAATCCTCAGCGGAAAATAAAAGCCGAGTAGGATAAGGCCAGCTCTTATGCAGGTATAAAAGTATAACGACGATTAAAACCGACCGGTGCAGTTTAGAGGAAGATGGAGCATTTCCATCTGAATCGGCAAGGAAGACACTTTGCATCGCTTAACGATTTAGTCTTCGTTGACTGGCTCATAAGGCCTCGTGGGTGTGCAGAGAGCGGGCAGCGGCCTGCTGCTGGGCCGCGGCGACCATGGCCGCACGGGGGTAGAGGTTGCGATGAAGCATGACCTCTCGGTAGGGTGGCGGTGGTGTTCCCGGGCACGAAGGCGTCGGCAAGTACAGCGTCGAGGACGTTGGCTCACCAGCTCGGCCGCTCTCTTCCTGGCTGGAGAGACTCTCCTGCTGCCAGAGATGCCTGTTCGAACAACACATTAATCTCCAGTCTATAATGGAAAGAGGTAGAGACAAAGGCTGAGAGATGACTCACCTAAGCAGCGATACGCGCTGGGAGTTGACTTCGGGCGAGTCGACGGTCTCGGCGCGTCTGATCTTGGGCAAGAGGCAGGAGATGGTCGTGGAGAGCCAGAGGTAAGTGACGAGCATCGTCGCACCGCTACCGAGGAGAAAGCCGGTTAGCAGGAACCAGAAGGGCGAGACGTTGCCAAAAGCGCCGGTAAACACGCTCGAGGCACCGGACTCGGCGGCCGGCTGCTCGCTCGGCACCGCTTCCAGGAACTCCCGCCACGAGTCCATCTCCCAGGGCTCGCCGAACTCGGCACGCGCTTCCGGGATAGCCGGCTTGCGCGTCGTTTTTCCACCATCCGGCTCGCTCGATTCCAGGCTCTTGGATATGATTTTCTCGAATTTCGCCTCGAGCGTTGGCTTCTGGCACAGCGGGTCCGTTGTGATCTTCGAGTCGCGCATGTACATCTTTAGGCTGAACATCGCTACGTTGCAGAGCCACGGATTCCTAATGTACGGAGAACAGTCAGTTTTAGTTGGAGAGATAAATATTATTGTGCAAACCTTCCGTTTTTATACAAGAGAAACGAACAATTTTATTATGTTATTCATTCAACATTTTTTTAGCTTTAAATTCAAAAGAAAAAGGCGCGAGGGAGAAAAAGAAAGAGAACCTACCTTCCAAGTTGCAAATAACGAAGGGTCGGTACCGCGACAAGGACCGACCTATCCATCTCGACGAGCAAGTTGTTGGCGAGATTGAGTTTGCGCAGTGACTTCAGCTCCGCGAATATGTCGGGCCGCAGCGAATTGATCCGGCAGTTGCTCAAGTCCAGGTCCTGCAACACACGCACACCCATACATATACAACGCGCTCGTAAAACTCCCATAGCTGATAAAGGACCCGCGATGCTGAATCATCATTCCGACAGAGAGAGAGTAACGCACTTCGTCGAAGCCCTATACGCGTTTCGTCGCCATTGCTCCAGAGACTGGATGCTGGCTGTTACAGTGTCTTCCGGCCGGCGAGGTGCGGTTATTCCGCAGCATCCGAGGTACGGTGCAGTACGTAAATTTGTTCATATTCTTTAGAAATTTTTGATAAATGTCCGGGTGCAATTTTTGTTAAAAGTATAAATAGCAATAGTGTACTTACACGTTTCGGTGTCATAATCGCGACAAAGAGAAGTGAAAATTGACGTTTGGCACACGCATTGCGTAACTTGTATTATCGAACGAAAAGCCTTTGAAATGCGCACCTTACGTACTTGCTTTGTCTTTTTTAAAGTAAACGAGTGCGCTGGTAATTATCGATAACATTAATTCGCGTATTATTAAGGTGTCATACCGTAATGGAGGAGCTGCGGAGATTAGGCACGTAAAGGTTGAATTTGTTGCCGGCGAGGTTTAGAATCTGCAGGCTGTCGACGTAGAAGAACATGTCAGGCGCTATGTAATCGATGCGGTTCATCGACAAGTCGAGGACCTTGAGATTTCGCAAATCGTCAAAGGCTCTCAGGCCAATCTCGTTTATGGAGTTCATCGAGAGATTCAAGTATTTCAATTTCGTCAGGCCGGCTCGCTGTGAACAGAAAAAAAACCATCGCTGTTGTATTATAATCGCTCTCTTGACCAACGGTCGTTTATATTAATTTTGAAAAATTGACATTTTCGCTTTGTGAATGGAAGAGAAGTAGGTTGATATAGGGGATTGACAATTATTAATTACGTTAATAAGCGCGCGCGTGCAGATAGGCCCGATTGATAAACATTTGCATTGCGCATATATCGAATTGCATTATGCACAAGATAAACAATGAGCGGATGAATCGTCATCGAGTATTTTATCCTCGTGCGGCCAGACGCTAAATGTCGAAGCCCCTGCACAGTGCACGCTCGTATCGGCACGAAAATAATCAGGCCGCTATTCTCCGTCTCCAATTTCGAATGAACGCCCGGAAATCGTTATTCCAAATTAGCGGATCAGCCCCGAAAATATCGAATATTGCAAAACAGCGGCTTTTTAAACGGAATTCGGTGTGGAAAACGTCGAGTTTCGCAGCTAACGCGGGTGAAATTAGGGAGAGACCGATAGAGACGGGGAGCACAATCGTTTGGCGGCCCCATTCTAGCTCTCTCTCTCGCGTTCATGAAAATTCATGCCGTCTGCCGTGGCAATTAAGGCATCTCTCTTACTCGAGGCACGCGCGCGAGCCCGCAGTTGCTCTGTATATGCGAGTGCATTGACGATCGACGCACACTTTGGCCACTTGCGAATGATAAAGGCACTCTCGAAGGATATGTAGACGCCAGACGCGAAGGCTGGTATGTGCCTCGACGCTTTTGAGAATTTTCTAATGCTAAATGGTAATTCGAGACTGTTGCGCTCCAAGTGCGCTTGATGACAAGTTGTTAAGTACCTGTCGAGTAGGATAACGGCGTGAAATTATACTTTTTTTGATTACACGCTACCCGTTACTGTTTAGTCATCGTTTCAATTTTGTTTTTTTTTTAGACTAATGTGCCTTTGTAATTTCGTTGTTTTCCTAATTGTTGGTAATTAGGGCTTGGTTTATTAACGAGAGGTAATTTATTCTCTTTTAATTGTTAATAGATCAAATTATTTAACAAATTGATTGAGGATAATTTAATTTCGTGACTTTACGAACGAGTTAAGCGACTTTTTTGGATTTTAAAAAAGGCTCTCTAATTATTTTACAATTTAAATTGCAAAATAGATCTTTACCCGTTTATGTGATTCATTAAAAGCAATTATATTAATATTGATATTAACATAACCTCAACATGTATATGCAACAGGTAAATGCAGTAGCATATAATGTCATTAATTTTTATGAATAATCATTTTTGATGCGACGTTATGGGTTCATTTTTTTTACTTTTCGAGCAAATGAAAAATTTAACATCGTCAGTGTAACAATAGTATTACAAATTACAAAAATAAATTAGCCAAATTGATTCTTTAAAAAAAATTCAATAACAATTAGAATTATCGGATAATTGTAAATTATGTTTAATAATGCTATTAGTTACCGCTTGTATTGCAAATTATTAACGTTTGAAACAGCACTTGACAATAATAAATATCTTAGATAGCCGAGTCTTAATCTTAAAATTTTAACATTTTGAATGATCGCACTATAGGCCGTAGGCTATCACAATCATTGCCTTTAATTTCATCAAATAATTGAAATAAGTTGTAAACGTGCATCACATTTACAGCAGACGATTAATAATTTAAATGAAAAAAAACCTCACTAATTCTTAAAATATATGTCACTATGCCTGTTATCTTTGACCGTAAAATTTGTATTTAATTAAACCTGACGTCATAATAAATTATTTCACAACGTGCAAATAGATATCGATAAAATTTTATCATTTATTTTATCAGCGTGCCTGATAATTTTTTGTTGCTAAACTACTCCGATTTGTCATCGGAAATTTTGCCGGCTATAAAAAAAAAGAAAAAACCCTTTTTTTTTCCTCGAAATCATAACGAAATTTCATTTTCAGGAACGCCATAAAGCAGAGAGGAATCCAGGAGAAAAGGGAGGAGCGGAGATGAAAAAGCAGCAGCATCAGCAGAGAGGCCGCGATCGGCAGGGGCGGACGCACGCAGAGCGGCGCTTCTCTCTCTGGTCGTTCTCTCGCGCCCACGCTCTCTCGCTCATCTCGCCTGGCGCTCCAACGGGGGGAGGGAGGGTGAGGTGCGGCGGCGAGCCGAGGAAGCAAGCAAATAAGGTCTATAGAATCTCTCACCGAGAGCTCGAGGTCGCCGAGCTGGCTGATGGAGTTGTTGGAGAGATCGAGGGCCTGCACGAGGTTCGAGACGCCGGTGTGGATGCTGTAGAGTCGCCTGCTCGCGCAGGCGGCCTTGAGCAGCTTCAGCCACATGAAGCAGTCGCAGAAGGTCGGGCATGGGGTAAAGGGTCGGCGAGCCGCTGCCGAGCTCGTCAGCGCCGCCGGCGGGGCCTGCTCGAGTAGCTGGGCCGTGGCCAGGGCCACCGCGAGGAGGAGGAGCAGCAGCAGCGGGCCCCGCATCGCCTCGGCCCGGCACATCTCGCAAGCCAGGGCCTCCTCTTTCTTTCCTCCGCACTGCTCTCTCGCTCGGCCTCTCTTTCTCACTCGCTCCCACTGGCGCGCGCGCGCTCTCTCGGACTCCTCACTGACGACGCTGCTGCTGCTGCTGGCCGGCTAGCGTGAACGCCTTGCCGCGGAGCTGCTTGCCCCTTGACTCGCGCATCCTCTGATTATAGCGCTCGCGGCCAGGTCGGACTGAGGGGCTCTTCTCGAGTGGCTTCCGGGCGCCCCTTCGATCGTCGATCCTCTTGGAAGCGCGTGCGATGATGCACACTCACACACGGACACGCGCGACGGCGAGTAGCAGCTCCACTCGGTTACTCGTATTCCCGAGCACTGTGCCCTCCGTGCTGCCCGCTCGCTCCTCGGCGTGCAGGTGCAGCTGCTGCTGCCGCCAACGGAACGATCTCGCAGCACAGTGCGCGCGGGTAAAGGCCCGTTCGCATCGAACGCGATCTAGGGACTCTTCTGGCTGTAGAGGGAGCGTGCTACAGCCGAGAGATGCTGCGGATGATCGTATTTTTTGTCTTTTTCGGCCCACACCGAACACTCGGGACTTTTTAATTCCGCCAACGGATATCGGAGCACGACTCGTTTTCTTTTGCTTTCGCTCCGATTGTAATATGCGGTCTTATCGCGACACTCTCGTGTTTTTGTTTGTCGCACTTGGGAAAAAAATATCGGTCGTATAGTGTGCCGGGTATTGAATGACGTTGATAATGTCGCTTATGCAGCCGGTCTTGGATCTCTGGCTCTTCTTTTTTAGACTTATTGGTTTATAAGGAAATTTTATGTTTACGCGACGAGATCGGATGTCTGATACAGTTTTTGGTATTGGATGCGTAAGTTTGGGCTTTTGTGTTTTTAAAGTCGAATGAACATTTAAAGATACCCGAAAAATGTTCGAAATTGAATTTTGACATATAAAAGACAAAATTCAAACTATATTTTAATTATTTTATCAATTGTTCAGATAGCACAGCAAATCGATTCCATCCAACCGCGACATACGTACATTTTTCGAAATTCGTTATCTCTAGAAATCAAAGTATTATCAGAGTTATAGATACGACGCTGCCAAGATCTAAGCCGATAGAGCGTCAGCATGAAATCGACGAGCCATTGCCGAAAGAGTCGTCGGCAAATCTCTCGCGACTGAGATATTTAATAACTGCGCCGCATGAATAATAATAATAATAATAAACAAGGAGGAAAAAAATACTAGCCGCACTTTATCGCGAGCGGCTACGTCGTTGTTTTGGTCGCACTTCAGTCAAAATAATAGGCCTGATGCCTTTTGGTGTGTAACGGCATCGGTTACGTTAGCCGTATCGCGTTGCCTTGGCCAAACGAGCTGGACGACGCGCGAGCGCGCGTGCCCGCTTAATTAATTAAAGCCAACTCCAACTGGCGAGTTATAGACACTGGAAACAATAGGACGCGTGTATAAGCTTTTGTAAAATGATCTGCGAGGTTTTTCATGTTTCTAGTCTTTATTTTTTTTTATACTCGTAGATTGTTGACTGTTTTGAAGATATACGTTAATGTTGAATTAATTGGGTTGTTAGATTGTTCAGGGGCGACATTTTTTATGAGGCAATTGTTGAGACTTGGCTGATGTATTTTATACTTTAAAGAGATGTTTGTCTTTGGTGGAAAAACTGATAATTATTTGTCAAACAATTTGATTTAGGGACTGAAATTTGTTTAGTTTAAAGTACTTTGTTGACAAAATAATATTGTTTAAATTGTTGGTAAAGATAAATGTTATATTACAGTTTTCTAATTGTACATCAGACCGAAAGCAAATCTGACGTAATATACTTGGCGTTGTGCACGTTAGATGACGCTTCGAGTCCGATCGGCAAGGCTTTACTAAATGCGCAATCATAACAAGCTGACGATTTTATTGTTTTACATTGTAAACGCTAAAATCCATTTTGTAAATATCAAATATCGTACAAATTTTCAATCCCCAAGTTTTGTAAAATCAATATCCAATATACAACACGTATTTTTAATTCACACCGGTATGTAATTGCTGACATATGTAATTTTTATTATCAATTTCATAATTAAATATCAAAAATGGTTTCACATAAAAAAAAAGTCATAATCCACCCAACGACATTTACGACTGCGAAGCTGCAGAACGAAAATTTCAAAGTTAACAAGACATTGTAAAATTTCGAAACCGCCGAGACAAAGACGAAATCGTTATGCGTCATTAAAATGTTATTTGTCGAAAACGATATTTAATCTACAAGGAGCAGGAGGGGCGAAAAGGACAATATAAGTCGTCGAGAAACAGTCCAGATAGGACTAATGACGAAAAACATTTAATTATTCCGGCGAGACGATTAAGATAGAAGAATCTATAGCGCATAAGAATGATAATGAAGGCAACAATAGCCTGTCAAAATCCGAAATGCGCGTCGACACGCGATAATAGACGCGCATGCTGTAACGATGACTAAATCGTTTTTCCGAAAAACGATATCCCACTTCGTCTTACGGCTGTTTACTTCTAATATGGCTATGCGTATCTATAAAAATTATTCAAAAGCAATATGCCTTGTAAGTATATTTCTGCTTACTCGAAATCCGCGAGCGTTAAACAATGATCGGCTACGTCATGTGTTTTGAAAAATCACGGAAGATTGCGTTCGGCAGAAAAGTCAGGCTATCGTTACATACGCGCATCTGCATAAACCGCGCGTTATTGGCGCAAAACGGATTAGAAAACGAAGAGGCAGAAAAGGCTCCCTCTCCCTGCGTCTCCGTCTCTGTCTTTCAAGAGAGAGGGAGATAATCCATAATATGCGCGAGAGGCCGATATAGAGGGGGAGGTGGCGGGTGAGGCTAGATCGGGGAGTGCAGCGATTTTAACGGTACATCCCGGCTTGGCTTTTGCCTAATTTACATTCCCGAGAGCGGACTCGCGTATATACACGGGCCAGAATGAACGCGGGATAGTAGGGGAGGGTTGCATCGAGAAAGAGAGAGAGCTATAGGCGCGCACGCTCTAGGAGGTAGACACACGTGTGTTTGTGTGTGTGCGCGAGGAAGGGGAGAGCGGGGATTGCGCAATAGCGCGCACGGAAATAAATCTAGGATGGGCGCGCTCTCGCGCTCTGCTGCGTCTTGGTCATTTTTTTTTTCTTTCCGGCACACGCGCCTCTACCCTGGTGCGTATAGTTTCGAGAAGGGAGGGGGGAAAAGTTAGGTATACGGAGCTTTTTTCGGTCTGAGCTATATCTTCCTGGTTACGCAGGCGTGCGTATACGCGAGCGCTCGGTATTTCGGAGCTTTCGCGAGAGAGAGAGAGAGAGAGAGAGAGAGCTTGTTTGGGAAGAAGAAGAGGCGCAAGACAGGGCTCTGACGTTCTTTCGGACGCTGATAGACGCGCTGTACTATGAAGAAGAAGACTCGGAGATGGAGGAGAAGAGGGACGGTCAATTTGTGGCTGCGAGTGATTTACGCTCTGCGAGAGCGCGCGCGCGGTGCGTAAATACGAGTAGAGAGAGAGAACGAGGCCAATGGAACAGCAGGCGTCGGAGCAGAGAGATGCATAACATAGAGTCGTTCACGCTATTCCAACGCTATCCGCGCGCTCGCGCAAGCGTCAATCTCTTTCTCCTCCTCCTTTTTCACTCTTTCGTTTGTCTATATACACGCGCGCATATAGAACAAATACTGGCGGACACGAGTGGGACGTAATGGATTTCCATTACTCTCTCCGCGCAAAGTTTGTCTTGGATTTTCACGATGCGCCCCCTCGACGTATGAAGCGCATAATAGTAGCAATAGTAATAGTGACCGGCACGAAAAGCACATTAGTCTCTTTCTCTTTCGCCACTCTTTGTGCGCGCGCTGGAATATACTGCGGCTGTATATGTTACGTATACGCGGGGGATACCGGGCCTGAGCGCAGCGCGCTGGAAAACCCGTTCGCACACACTGCCTTCTCCTCGCGTCTCTCTCTGTATGGAAGCGCACCGGGAAAAGCGGGGAAAATTATGGGAGAACGGGAAAAGTAGGTATAGAACGAGGGGGGGGCAGCAGGTCGGGGAGGAGGCTCGGCGCATCGTTTCTCTCCGCTCCGTCTCCCCCCCCCCCCCGCTCTGGCCACGGGGCTGCTCAATTTTCCGCGGGTGCCTTTCCTCTCTCTTTGTGTGCGAGCAACAAAGCCGCAAGGGAAAATCGACGAGCCCCACGCTCGTTCGTCGTCGTCGTCATAGTCTCGTCGTGGTCGCATAGCCGCAGAAGCTCACACGGGAAGTAGCGAAAGGAGAGCCGGCTAAGCAGGCTACCGTATGCGCGGCCCGGCTATGTGTGTAAGCTTCGCCACGCTAGCCAGAAAACTCTGAAGCGTACAGCGAGAGAGAGAGAGAGAGAGAGAGAGAGAGAGAGAGAGAAAGAGAGAAAGAGAGCGCTTGGAGATATATAAGCGCGCTCGCGTATAATGCGCGTAATAGAGAAGGACGCGAACCGGAGTCGGAGGAGAAGCAGAAACGGGTGGTTAGAGGGGTGGGGGTCGAGGAGGAGGAGAAAGAGAGATACACAACTAAGCGTGTGTATACATGGTGGGAGTGAGCGGCGTGCGCTCGGCGTGTGCGCGGCCTCTCCTTCGCTCCCGATGAAAAAACGAGCTCTCTCTCTCTCTCTCACTCGCTTTCTGCGCGTTTGCTTGCTCGGCTTTGTTTCGTCATTGACGCATCAGCCTCTCCTTACAGCTGATGGAATGAAATGTATTACACCCTCTCCCCCGATTTCGTTCCCCTTTGTCGCTTACTTTTACAGGCCCCAGAGGGAGGCTGAAAAGCAGCCGGATGCAGAAGAGCACACAGCTCGGTGTCCAGCAGTGGACCAAGGAAATATGGCGAACAACGCGCCGGCGTTTACTACGCCATTTGCCGCGGAGAAAGGAAGCCGGTCAGCCGGTGTGTGTATATGAATGTGTATGGCGCAGCAACAGTATACATATACAGCACGCGAGAGCGGCCGGTCTCTCCCCATCTCTCTCTCTCTCGGTTGGTTCGTCGTTGCTGCGGCGCGTGTGTCGTCACGCACGCAGCGCCGGCAAGACGGCGGCCATTTTTCGAGCATCAGCTGAGAATCAGCTGAACACACGACGCACCGGCTATCCGAATGAGACACCGGCGAGCTTTTAATTTGTACCAGTGGTTTTTCCCTCTAATGAGACAGGGTAGTTTGATAAACATGAAATGCTGGTGTTTTGTCGAAATGGGGTTATGTGCTGGGTTTCATAGGTTGCTCTTTCTCTCGGCACGGGGAAACTGCGTCTTAACATAATACGCAGCATCGAAATGTATCTCGACATCGATGACTCTATCTTATCTTCCAGCTGGTTATCTTATCGACGACCATGGGCCAGTCCATGGGCTCTGTTATGGGAATTTAATTGATTTTCATGGCTCGTTTACCTTGCTACTATAATCCTGTGACAAACGGAAAAGCCCGAGTTTTTAGATGGAACGGCTGATATACGCGAGATGATGAATATGCGTTTTAGTGAAAACTTTGGAGCACACGGTCAACTTGTGAGGGGGGAAAGCTAAATGTCACATGTAGCTTCTGCCTTTTAAATGTCGTAAATTTATTCGAATGATTTCTTTATTTTATTCTAGTCCTTGCGTCAGTCAACTGTTTCGAGTTTATTGCGTCAGGTCAAGGATCCAGACGTGTCTCCCGTCCCGCGCGGCTCTCTCTCGAGGATATACACATACCTACGCGAATTGATAAATATTTATTTAATAAAATAAATCAGCTACTACTCCATTGAACCTGTTTGAAACGTCCCATTCCTTCGATTTCTACATACATCGAGTCAAACATATTTTCGACGCAATTACAGTAAGCAGACGATGAGTTGAAAAGTTTTATCTCCAGACAAGCATACTGGTATACGTAGATCCATTTTTTAATAGAGGGATTCTTATGTCGGGTTTTGCAGTGAAACCGCTCCAGCGGCTCGTACGACAGACGTCGCGTTAATTGGAGCTGGCCTCTTAGAGGAGAATTCTCCATCTTGCGGCTTGGTGTGTAGCTCTCTTTTAACGACACACATACGCAGAGACTCCGTCGCTCTCCCTCTGCTCCAGGCCCGCAGCTCAAGAAGAGAGGTTAGGCGAAGGTGTGTACCGTGCGATCCCGCACAATACAAGAGAAGCCAAGAGGAAGGAGAAAGAAAGAGCTCTTTCGGAGTTGAGAGAGAGATAAAGAGAAAGAGTGTGCCGGCTGTGCAGAGCAGCGGTGAGAGGAAAATAAGGAGGTAAAGGAGGAGTACGCGCGCATGCGCTAGTCGTTTAGTTTTAGTTTCGTCAGCGCCCGGCACACTCTCCTCCTCACTCGGCACAGAAGCGTGGTAGAGCAGCTCCCCCGTCCGCGTGACTGCGCTGTGCCGGTCCTCGCTCCCTCCACGCCCGGCGACCGGCCCAGCTGACGCGCTTCTCTTTCCCGGCTACGCCGCGACTCCCGCTGCACTATCTCCGTCTCTCCCTCTTCCACTCCCGCTGCACCGCGCGCAATAAACAAAGAAAGCCTACTTCTCTATCCCCTCCCCCGCGGCAGCACCGTTTACTCTCTCGCTTGCCTATCCCTATCCGGCGACACACGGTGCATGGCCGCTCCATCGATTCTACAAAGCCGGCTCTCTTTCTCTCGTTTTTGCATCTTGGCTCGGGATGTATGCGCCGGCATCGAGGTCGAGGCGATAAGGACAACGGCAAAGTCGGAACGGGCCTCTCTTTCTCTCTAGCTCGAGGTCGTGAGCTACAAAACACAGAGCGATTGTAGGCCCGCATGCATCGAGGGGCTGCTTCTCCGCGATTAAAGGGACGCGGCCCGTGCTGCTCTGTCTACCGCTCCGGCAGCGGCGTCCGCCGCGGCTACTGCTGCTGTTGGTAAACATTGGCCCCCCATGTTTACAAACAAGCCACCCGGAGACTACGCGAGAGAGAGACGCTAAGAGACGCGCTTTCTCCGACAACGCTCGCGCTTAATATTCGCCACGGCTGGTGGGGGGTGGTGCGAGGAGAGGTAGTGCGTATGAGCTGCGGCGGGGAAGGAGAAGCCGAACAGAGAGATATGCGTGGGGAGAGGGAGAATGGCATCTTCGGAAAGCATTAATGTTGCGCGTGTGTTACAACGCACAGGGATATAAGCGAGGCCTTTTTTTCGTGCATCGCAATAGCAACAACCTCAGCGCAGCAGAACACGGCGCATAAAGAGAGGAGAGCAGCCACCTTCTCCTCTTCTCCTCGTCGTGCGGCGCTCGGGCGCTCGGCAACAGGGCGCAGGCCGCGCGACTGCAGCGGCACAGCATGCCGGGGGAAAATGACGACGCAGTTAACCGGCCGGCCTCGAGTGGAAAGTCAAAATGGAAAAATCGACATCTCGGCGCCCCTCGAGCAGCAGCAAGCCTCCCTCTGTAGCGCGTGCATGCCTCTCCCCCGCCCCACCGAATCCCGTGCGGAAAAGGAGACAAAGGAAAACGCGCTCGCGCGCGAGGTCGTAGCCGAGAGCCGTGCAGCTCTCCGAGCGAGAGAGGAGAGAAAGATAGACAGAGAAATGGAGATCTAAGCGCGCATTAAACTAGAGTGCATATAGCCTGCTAGTGCCTGCCCGCTGCACACGGCAGAGCCGGCGGCCACGGCTGCAGCTACGTGTTGCCGGCTCTCTTGCACGGCGCACCGGCTCAGGGGAAGGAGCGCGCCCGGTCCGAGAGCAGCGCACATGCACTCCCGGTGGGGGGAGTAGGGGCTTGCGTGTGCCGATGATGATCGGGGACCTGCGGGTGGGGAACAACGAGCGAGATGGAGATAGAGAGAGCAGATGAGGGAGCGTATGTGTGTGTTAGCAAGCTAGGCCAGGGCGCGCGCCGCGCGGGTGCTCTCCTCCAAGCCGGCTCCAACGAGCGACGAGGATGGGAGAGAGAACGCGGTGCGAAGGAGGAAGAGTATCGCTCCGTCCTTATCGCGGAGCGGCCGCGAGAGAGTGAGCCGGGCTGGTGGGGAGCAAGGTGTGGGGGAGCCCGGCCGACCAATCCCGGTAAGTAGGTCAGCCGGCTGAGCCAATGCCGGCCGAGCCCGGCGGTCACGTGGCTTTGTTGTTATCTATCAGCTGTTTTTCCCGGGCGCTCGGCCGGCCGGCAGGCGCACGGGGCTAAAGGGGACGCTCTAACGTTGTGTGCGTGATAACAGCCCTGCTAGAGGGGGGCCTCGAGGAGAAGCCACTGGGAGAGGGGGTAACTCGTGGTGTCCCTCTCGCGAGCGTGGCGGCTCAGTACCTCCCAGCCCGCTCTCAGCTGTGCCTCGTCACGCGTCGCCTCCTCTCCTCCTCTCTTTCTCTTCCCCTCCCTCGGGAGAAGCACGCTATTTCGCCCCTCCAGCAGCTTAGCCGGTTACTCGCCGGCTACTCGCTGTCTCTCTCTTTCTCCCAGCTTGCGAGGCTGCAGCAAGCCCAACACGTGCGCGCGCGCGTACACACCGAGAGAACGGCCGAGTGGTGGGAGGCGGCTCGGCAGAGGAGAGGGGGCCCGGCAGCGCAGCCCCGAAGCCGGCTAGCCAACGCCGTGTGGGGGGATAAACGGCAGCGGCGGCGGCGGCGGCGGCTACGACGTCGACGAGTCGACGACGACTCCGGCGTCGAAAGCGTCCTCTGCAGGCTGGCAAGCACCGAGAGTGCCGGAGCAACAGTGCGCTCCGAGCAGACGAACGGTCAAGTGTGCGAGAGAGCATCCCGCGCGGCAGACAGCCCTGCATTGCCGAGGACGCCGACTGCCTTTGACGAGGAGTTTGCTCACGAGGAGTAGGTGGAGTGAGAGAGCGAGATAAGAGGAAGCGCGGTGCGGACGATCGTGCGGGCGCGCTGATATCCGGTCTTCCCGGGCGAGGCGGCTCGACGGCTCTCCGACGAGCAGAGCAGCTGGAAGCGAGAGGCTAGCACTCGCGCGCAACCTGGCGACTCGGCCAGCCTCCGATCGGCGACGATTACTCGGCGGCGATTGCTCATATAGATGCGCGTTCTATTATGTTGGTGCGGGCGAGCGGCGGCACAGGCAGCAGCAACCGAGCAGCCAGCCAGCAGCAGCAGCAGCAATTGGCTACGAGCACAATTGAGCATAGCCAGAACAACAGGAGAGAAGAGCCAACGAGGACAAGCCAAGCGCAGCAACTGCTACTCTTACTCTTCCAGCAACAGCAGCCGGCCCTACTACTCCAGGATCACGAGGACAGCTTGACGAACCTACAGCCGCCGGAATAGTGCGAGTGTCGTTGTTGTTGTTAATATTGTTGTGCTTCCGAGCAGTAGTGGTTATCCGCGGCGCGTGTTCTTGTGCCCAGCACAGCTGGTTGGACTTTCGGACTTTCGGAGCAGAGGAGGAGAATCGACGTCGCCGACGACGACAAAGTTGCACAGTGCACGAGAGTGAGAGCCGAGTAGAGAGAGAGAGAGAGATAGAGAGAGCCAGTTGAAAAAGGATAAATTGTGAAAGGAAGTAAGAGTGAGACATAGTGCGTGGGCCGTGCCGAAGGCCGAACCGAGGAGTCTGCGAGGGTGAGCCCGAGTGCGGGGGCAGTGAACGCAAGCAGCAGCAGAGCTGCTCCTTCTCCGCCCTAGTGGTGGGCGAGTTCCCGGGCACGCGGCCAGCCGACGTAGCGGCCGGCACCCGCTCGTCAGCACGGAAATCCTCGTGGAGTCCCGCAGGCAGCTGCAGCCGCTGCAGCAGCGCCCGGCTACGGCAGCGACGGCCGCGGCCCTGGTGCCGTCCGAGCCCCAGCCGGCGACGCCGGCGCCCCTCATGCAGTCCTCGGGCAGCCTCGTCCCAGCGACGGCCCAGCCTGCACAGCTGCAGCAGCAGCGCCCGGTGAGACGCCGGCGACGCTACCAGCGCCAGTACCCCCAGACCGGGGACGCCGGCTACCAGATCATGTCGACCGGCAAGCGGCTGGCCAAGCGCAGCATAATCGGCACGCGGGTCTGCGCCCCGGGCGACGACGGCAAGTACTACTGCGGCGCGATCAGCGCGGTCAACACCCCGGCCTCGCCGCACCAGCCCGAGCTCAACGGCCTCAGCATCACCCCCGACACGCGCTACTCCGTGCGCTTCGACAGCATTCCGGCGAGCGCCGGCAAGCCGCCGGACTCCAAGAGCGAGTACTCCGACCGCGACCTCATCGGCCCCGGCTTCGGCAGCGTCACCGGCGCCACCCTCGTCCCCGGCCAGAAGGTCTACCTCACCTACAACGGCCGCGAGATACAGGCCGAGGTCACCGAGCACAGGAAGCACCTTGACGAGGTTGACGTCATTATCGCACCGTCCGGACAAGAGGTTCGTCCTTTTTTTTCTCTTCTCTCCTCGCTACTCATTTTTTTTCCTTCGACTGCTTTTTACGCTTTTATTTTCGATTTTTTTTTCTTCTGCTCACACATGAATCGCTGCAGCTGTAACTTCCCGTGACGCACGTTCGCTCGTTTTTCTCAATTGCTCGAGCGGCGCAGCTGATAACGATTTTTTGTTCTTTACCGTCTTCTGCTTCATTAAAACGATTACGGGTTTTGTGCCTGGCCGAGGCCGAGAAGAGGAGCGAGCGTTAGTTACGCGCGACTGAACGAAAGTGAAAATTTCTCTCGCTGCTCTCGCGTGCACTATATATGGCTTTACTTTCTTTTATTTGCGCGAACATCGCGCCGCGCGCTGGAAAAATCGTTCGCGAGGATGCTTTCTCCTTCATTGCATATCCCCTAGCGTCTATTATTCTCCCGGTGGTATATTGGTACAGAGTTGAAAATAGCCCGCCTGGTAACCGAATCGACCAGACAATTCGTGAAACTGAAGAGACAGATATCCACGAACGTGATTAACAGGTAAGATTATTCCGAAAATACACTCGGCAAGTCTAGCGCGAATGATAAACAGCGGCGTAGCATATAATACGCCGGTCGTAGCTAACCGGTATGGATTCTCAGCAAAAACAAGCGTCAATTCGCCGAAGAATCGGTATATGCCGGGCCGCCCTCCTCCTCCACGATATACACGTCCAACGTGCGTGCCAAATATCGCCTAATGAAATTAGCGCTCGCCGCGGCAGCACTTCCAATGCCAACGTCCAAAGTCGCGATCGCCTCTCGAGAACTGCAAAAGACTCCTTCCTGCTTCCATCCTTCTCCTCTCTATATTTCTCTCTCTCGCTGGTTCTCTTGCGTAAATGCCAGGCATCAGCAGCGTGGGAGTAACGCTCCTCCCCTCTCCCCCGGGCGTCGCTCTTTTCCCTTCCCCTCATCTCCATCCACCTCCCCCTACTGTGGCCGACTCCGTCTTTCCTGGCGCATTCCGCGATGACGTAATTAATAGATCGAATATGAGCCGGCTAACTCGACAACGACCACGACAACTTTGAATTTCAATGGGGGGGGATTTTCGATGCTCAAATCCCCGAGAATTGCCCATTAGCATGGCTAATTAATCGTGCCCGATTGAATAATTCAGGGCCAATTAAAACTTCATATTATATACCGATAGAGAGGGTGGGAGAGGAGCGTCGAGTGTGAAAAAGGAATTTGAGAGCTTGCGTATGTACGTATACGCGTACCAAGAGAGCCGGCTGATTTTCCCGATCCTCGCACTGTCTTTCTTTCTCCCTCTTTCTCTCCGGTATAAGCAGCCGTTTGCCCGTTCATTACAGTACAGCAGGAGCGAGAGAAAGAGAGCCCGGCAGCCGGCTGCTGGTGTGACGGCGCATACGCGCGCCGTTAATCAGAAAATTTAATTTTCCTGACCTCGTTCCCAAAGCGTAGTTGGCCCATTTTCGCGGCGCGCATGTGCAGCGGCTCTTGCTGCTACTCGCCGCGTTGCATCCCCGCTTCTCCGGCAGCTACAGCCTCCTCCCCTTTATATACGCTGCTCTCCTACCCGGTCGCGTATATATACGTGTGCGCCTAGACTCCCGGTGCGCTTAGGCTCCCTCTCTCTCTCTCTCTCTCTCTCTCTCTCGGCCTGTCTTTCTTTGCCACTCGTTCGCTCGTTCTCCCTGCCTCCCTCCCCCGCTGCGCAGCGGAGCTCTCCTCCCGGTTCCCTCGGTGCGCGCGCACTACTCCTCCACCACACGAGCGTCTTCGCCGCTTTATACTTACTGTCACCGAGCACCGTCTCTCTCTCTTTCTCTCGTTTGTGTGCTCGGAAGCAGAGGGAGAGAGCCGGAGGAGAGCCGTGTGCGCTCTCGATCTTCGGATTTCACGGGATCGGACGGTGAAACTGTCACTCCTCCGCACCCGCCGCCTCCCCGAACGCGAGTGAGTCCGTGTACGTGTGTAGGTGTGACCTATTTTCCAGAGCGCTTCCCGGCTATACGCGCCGCTCCTCCGCGTTCCCCTAGCGACGGGCTTGAAAAATGCCACGGCAAGCGGGGCCAGCTTTAGTCGAGAGCTTTTCCTACCCCTGCTCTCGCTCTCTCTCTCTTCTCCTCCCGTCTTCCTCACCTTTTCCTATATATCTCACGCCTCGAGCTACTATACCGCTGCAGCTGCTGCTGCCTCTTCTTCTTATTTTGGGTAAAAAGGAGGACTCCACGCGCTAATTAAATCCTCACTGTTATTTACGTCGCTAAAGCAGCTTCTCGACAAAAGCCTCGCGACGTGATATACCAAATAACGCAATCTAAAATACCGGATAACGTACGATTACGCGGTGGACACGTTAAATGGGTGTGAAAGGCGACCTTCCGCAGGTTCAGCAACGAGAGGACAGCCTAGGCACACGCAGGGAGCTCGCTTAGAAAGCAAGCTCGAACGAGCGGCGTCCAGCTGTCTCTGTCTATCGAGCGCTGCGGGGAAGGGGGGAAGGCTTTATGGCTAGGAGAGAAGGAAGAAAAAAAAGTGCGCGGCCTCGGTCCCGCTACGTGGGCGCGGCTGGCTGCGTAATGAGCGGCTTGCAATGCACGCCTCGACGCGTTGCTGCTGCTGCTGCTGCTGCTGCTGGCAAATGTGTGTGCCGCTCGCGTATACTCCATAAGAGACCGAGTGCGTGCAGAGACACGCTGGAGAACGTATATAGGCAGGCAGAGGCTACTTGTGGCTATATTGCTTGCCGATCGCTCTTGCTCCGGCGCTTTTCTTCGCGCCTCGATGTGATTTCTCGCTCGCGCACACCCTGATAAGCATCTGTATACGCCCTGTTCTGGTCTCCACATAGCCCGCAGAGCTTTTTGCTCCGATCTTCTCGCCGTATGACAAGCAGCGTTTGAAAGCATATAGATGTATCGGTGGAAAGCCGGGCCTTCGTGGCCTTCGGAGCACACACAGACACACGAGCTGCTTATTGTGCGCTGCTGCTGCTGACTGTCGTTGCGTAAGACTACACGCGCGAGTCTAATGCTCGGCGTCGATTGTTATTCTCCTCTTTTTTAAAATTTCTTCTTCGCCAGAGAGCTGCTTCTTATGCTGCGCCGCCGCCGTTGCTTAGGTTCATTCGTTAATTACGCATCTATTAATGGACAATTATCCGTCGACTTTGATACCGGGGAGAGTGGGGGAGGGCCGTTTGAGGAAAATCAGCAACCTTGACACTTATGCACGCGCGTATCCTCGACTGGCTATACCAAGAAAGACCCGATTGGCCAACGAAAGAAGCGCCGAGGAATCCGCGAAGAGCTTTCGCCACTGCGACGCAGCAGCGTTTCGCAAGGACCGGCTGCATACGTACACCCGACTCTCTTTGTGTGCCTCTGTGTACGCGGAAGGCACGTGGCTGCAGAGAGTTATATATATATACGTGTATTCTACCGCTTGGCCACGCGCTCTGGCATACGAAATAATGAGCGCGTTTAACGGTATGCGCTAGCCGGCTAGCGTCAAATATACGTACGCGTGTGTGCATGTGCGTGGGGCTTTTTAGTCCCGTCCGTATACGCGGTCGATTGAGCAAGAGCCGCAGAGAGCCGGAACCGGCGCGCACTGTATAACTGCCCCGTTGCCGCTGCCTCGAGTGCCAAAGATAGAACCGAGCCGGCCGGCCGGCTTGCAATCCTGACGCTCACACAACGACGTTTCTCTCTACTCGGCGTAAACACACGCGCACGCATACGCGCGAGCTTGCTTACCGAGACGCTCTCTATCTAGTCCGGGCGCCACGGGGGTTTTCGTAGGCCATCGAGGTCCACTGCTCCACCAAAGTTTTTTTTATGTATTTTCACCTCCTGAATTCAAATTTCGA
>JAPYYQ010002227.1:0-21462 GCA_030522585.1 Anagyrus pseudococci | reverse complement strand
GAGTCAACAGCTGTACTGTCAAACCAACAGTATTTTTGGTTGCTGACATTCAACAGTACAGCTTTTAGTTGCCTCAACTATATTTTTCTCTCAGTGCATTCTTCCCAAAGAGAATACCGCATCAAATTTGAATTCTAAAACAAACGTAATTTGATCTTCCAATTTTCCACGCCCACTTTAAACCAACTTAATTCCAAAAAAATTAAAGCAACACTACACACCATACACACGTCGAACAATTCAAAACAATGCCGCACTTGTAAATGCCCACTCGAGCGCGCGCGCGCTTAATCAAAAGCTCATCGACTATATCTGGACACTCTTCTCGAATATTCGATAATAAAATAAAAATCACGCAAATCATCAAAGTTTTGTTATCCTATTCAAATCTCTCTCGGGAAGGGGGATATGTGTCTCGTGAATCGATGTGTATGAAAAGCCTCGAGAGGTGATTATGGCGATTTACGTGGAAAAGCAGCAAGCGAGCGAAGGTAAAAGCGAAGCTCGGATATACTTGCGCGCACATGCTTGATTTTTCGCATCCGTCATTTGGTCGATCTGTCAACTGACTGGCCCCGGCCTAAAACTTGTCTCTCTCGAAAACTCTTGTCCGTCATATCGAGCTTTAACAGAAATTCTATCTTCGATCGCTTTTATCGGCTTTGTTATCTGACTTGTTGTACGGGCGAAACAGCTAAATCAGCATGAAAAGCGGAATATTTAAAAGTCCGAGAAAAGAGAGAGAAACTTTTTGACTTCTAGTGCTACTTCTTTTGTTTCCAAGTGATAAAAGCTGTTGTCGTTTTATTTTCTCGTTGAGACTACTTTGTCTTTGCTTTTGACTTTTTGAGGAGATAGAGAAGCGTTTGCGTTGCGAGAGTCGCATAAATGGAATTTTTAATTGTGATTTTTGTTGATTGTCGGGTCAAGCTGCTTAAGCTGTACGGCATTTCAGGTAGGATTACAAGTTATCTATAGGCCTCTGGTAATATGTTTTTGTACCTTTTAAAGTACTGCTTACATGGAAATGAAAAAATAAAAAAAAAATTGGATGGTTTACGAAAATTTACGATATTGTCGAGATTAGCGTCTAATTGAACTTGTAATAACCGAGAATAAGCGAATAGAACTAGAATGTTGAAAGTGCGATTTCATATACGCGTTACTAACCGAACAAGATAACAAACGCTCCGTCGTAAATCCTTAGATTGACGAGCGTAAAAAAAGAGCAAAAAAATTGATACGCAGTGTTTTAATCACCCGCGGTAGCTACTCAACATCAATAACGCCGTGGAATTATTGATTTCATTACTGAGATTCCGCAGATATAGTGCCACTGATGCAATTTCGTATAATTTGAGAAAAAAAGGAAGAAGAAATATAAACGCACTTCCACGTTTGCGTTTTCCGTTTGTACTGCGACGTTAAGTTTTTCGCGCGAGCAAAAAAATGTGTATTCGCGGCGTGATTCATGATTATAAGTAGTAGTGCCAATATGAATGCGATTATTACGGTGTTAACAGATTCCTTGACTTATCGAGCCATTCAAAAAAGATGTGCTTGAAATATTCACTAACCTATACTTTAATTTCAATACGATATTAAATATTGCGATTTTTTATACAAAAGTATGCAATGTCACGCTAATATAGATTATAAAAATTACCGCGAATTCGCGTCGCGAATTGAAATGTGATACGACAATTACATCAGAGAATAAAAATTTTCTCAGAGCTAAGACGTTTGCATCGGTGTACCATTGGCGATTGGTTATACCTGTTTGCAAGTTCCATAAGTTCAAATTTAACGCTCGCGCGTCACTTGTGGCTTTACGACTGTACCAGGAAATTATTACTCAACTGACAGTGAAACAAAACGACGCAGCTTGATTTTTGCGCGTCTCGCAAAGGAACTTTGACTTTGACAATTGTATCTCTGCGGTTCGTTAGATTAATTAATAAAAATTATATTTAAATCGAATATTGTGAAGTAATAGAATACGAAATAATAAAAAAGTACGATTGTCCATAATAATAAATACACCGGTACATTAATAAATAAACACGTTGTTTCCTTATCTACTTACGAATTTACATCATTCTTGCGCAATTTGCTCGTGTAAAAATTGTCTATTATTCAAAGCTCGGTTTTTCTCTTTCTCACGAAATGTTCACCACATTTTTCACTCTTCGTCATACTCCGGGTAAACATCGATCCTCTTCCGATCGTACAGCCATTAATCACACGCCGTTCGAAACAAGCTGCAAAAGCGCACGCAAGTGTGCGTATGTGAGCATACGATTGCAAATAGAAATAATTTAGCAGGCGCAGCCAACAAACGAATAATTCAGAGTCCGCTTGACACACACGTGAGTGTGAGCAGCAGCACCACCACATTCGCCGTAAGTGTAATATCATTAAATAATTTCGTCGTTATAAAGTTCGCACGCTTTCATTTTAATGAACGCGCCTGTATATAATTTAGCGTTGAAAGTACAAACTGTCGAGAGAGAGAGAGAGAGAGAGAGAGAGAGAGAGGCAACGAAATACAGCTAAACAACGTAATCGTTTCTCATCATTGGCACAGTTGGCATTTGTACTCACTCTCTCTCACTGAGCTATCTCTCTCTCTCTCTCTCTCTCTCTCTCTCTCTCTCTCTCTCTCTCTCTTTCTCTCTCTCTCTCTCGCAGTGGCATTAAGTACGATTTAAAGCAATCGCTTCATATCGAACGATGAGAATTAGAAACTCGTCCCATTGCTCAAACTCTCCTTATCGTTTTGGCCCTCCCTATTTTTTTCTTATCTTTTCAATTGTTTATTATCCTCTTTATTTATGTCCATTTTTATTTACTAGACAGCAGCTTGTTCTTTAGTTCATTTGAAAATTTTTTATTTACGACGCAGAACGTTATTCGCACGAAATAGCTCAAAGAGAATTGCAATCGATAAATTTGCCTGCAGATAAATACTTACGTAATGCGGAATGTAATTAAGAAGCGTTTAGAATCTTCGCGGTTCGGAGTATATATCCTTACCTATTATCAATCACAATCCTCCTGTTTTTTTTTGTACGCTCGACTCTTTTATTTTCGCTCATCTCGATAATGCAAGCCGTTCGATCCACGTCATATTATAAGGAGAAAAAAGTTTCAATTAATTAAACGTATAATTGTGGTCGTAGGTTGTTCGAATTAAATTTGCTTTATAATGACATTAGAATGAATCAATTTAAATTTCTAATTGTATATAACGTATTACATCAGATTAAATGGTGCATGCCAAATCCAACTATTTGATGCAACACTGCTTTTTTTTACGTATAGGTGGTATACACAGCGTTATTCATTATATTTGTAGCATTAAACGCTTCCAAAACGTTATTATATTTTTCCGACAATACACAGCTCAAGCATTTTTATCGGCTACACATAATTTTTAATGGCAAATCCATTTAAATCGCTACACGAAGTATTTTATCCTCGATCCAGACGGCAATGGCTAATGGAATCCATAAAAATACAATGAAAATGTTTTCCTCGAATTTAACATCCTCGTATACCTATCAAATAACGATTGTTCTTTACGTCACCTATATCCCCAATTTCTTCCCCTTCCCTCGCATTCCCAGAAAATCCGCCAGAGCCCCTATACACAGCGACAACACACAGACAATAAGAAAAACCACACACCAATCTATGAGCCAAACGGATTGCAGAAGCCAGACAGAAACGTGCGTCGGCTGCTCAATTAATCCTAAACACAGCTGGTCTCAGCAGGTCGGTCGAATTCGCGAATATTCGGCTCGCTGCTCGCCCGTTAAATACGTCATCGTGTGGCGGGAAAGAGAGACGCATGCACGCCGGCTAAATAAGCCGGGCCTGCACGTGATCAAGCGCGCACATACAGACGCAAAGAGTGGAAGGAAGAGAGAGAGGCGAAAACGAGGAGAGATACCCGCGTACCGGCCAAGGTCATGGTCGTGGCGTTTTTGCTATAGAGCGCTCGTTACGTACATATCGCGATATATCTCGCAGAGAGAGAGAGAGAGAGAGAGCCACGTGCGTTTGAGCTGCAGAGTTGGCTCTGAGTCGATGGATTAATTAGCCGCACGTGACTCGATCATCAGGTGCGTGAGATGCTGGAGAGAATTGGTGTACAGCGTCGATATGCTGGATTAAGATTTTTGCATTATTTGGAGTTTCAGATTGATGAGCTGGAATTTTGTTTTATTGAGGGTAGAGAGTTTTGTTTTTTGGTAGAAATAGCCGGCGATTAGTTGTAAATTTTTGGAAGTCATAATTTTAGTGGGTAATTCGGTTTGACTTTTGAAATGTTTAGAAATGAACGAAGAATAACGATGTAATTTTCTGCTTGCAAATTCAACAACTGTAATTAAATTTCAGTAGCTTGAAAAAAAACTAGCTTTTTTTAACAAAATTTTTATCGGAAAATCATTGTACAACGAAATTCACGCGAAAATTGGAAAAAAATTTTTTAAACTAATTACGTATAAAACGAACAAGTACTGAAAAGCTTTTCCGGCAATTAACTTTCTTTTCTACAAATTCATTCAAGTGAGAATATGTTTAAATTGCTTTATGTTTCGTAACGCTTTTTTTAACGTTATCTATGCGAATTTAACTAATAATGTATACGATATTAGTGCAACGAAGTTCGCGAGATTACACGAATAATCAGACGCATACTCGCTAGTCAATACGTGACTTGCCTATGTTCCGTTGAGATTGTAGACACTTCAAATTTTTTTTACAAAAAGTCAAAAACGCAAAAGTTGGAAAACGAGCGTATTTCTGCAAATCGCGCAATATTTTGTGTATTTTTTCAAATAAATATACTTTTACAAGCTTATTATCTTAAATTTCAGTAATGTTAAATTTCCAGAAGCATTTTGAAATACGTAACACGATTTACAGCCTCAACTTTCGAAATTAATAAAAAAAAGTATTGTTCTTCGATTATTCCTGCCCTTCAACATTACAAGTACAAAAAATGAGAATCTTTTATCCACACACAGACATACACGTATATATATTCTTTTTCAAAGTCGCTCATCCCAGTGCTGCATTAATAAATCAATAATCTTTTTGATTCATCCAATGTAAAACCCCGCAGGACACTGCAGATATACGAGAAATAGCATTCCAAAAAAAATCGCTCTAATTATCTTACAAACCACAATAATAATCATAAACCCGTACACTACTCAACAAATAAATCCCCTTTATCCTCGAATCTTCCCAAAATTAAACGCACCGCTCTATTTTCCGAAAAAGGAAACGCCGAAAACTGACGCAATGCATCAAGTTCTCAGAGGGGCGATGATGGGGGGGAGGAGGGAGAAAGAAGAAGGGGGAGTCGAATGGTATATATCTCGGTCTCTCATCCATTCTTAAAGCCGGCCCTCGTTAAATTACCAAGCCATATCGCAGCCGCCACCGCCGCCGCAGCCATCGCGGGGACCTCGAAAATAGCTCGCCCTGCGTCACGTCTGACTAGAAATAGTCTACACCCCTTATAAAATATTAAGCCGGCCGATCGGATCCTAAAATGGTGGGGGGAGATAGAGGCTCGTAGGTCCGCAGTGTGCAGGACCGACTATCAAACCTACAGCCCGCGACTCTATAGCGAGTCTGTGTGTCCCCCCTTGCCCCAGCGTAGTCCCAGCTTTACCTGCACGCCGGAGTGCTCCCGGCAAGATCAGCCGAGCTTCCGTCCATGTCGTCGGATGAAGAGATGTACTACTCGGAGCCCGGTATAAGCCAGTCGACGTTTTTTATTCCCTGCTTCTCAATCTATCCGACGTCGAGTAGGGCTCGCTGGAGCAGTAGCGTCTCGGCTTTGGCCTCGGCAGCGTGGCCTCGAGCTCCGAGCATATCCTACACTTGCCTCGGAGCCGCTTTCCTTGCCGCTGGATTCCAAAGACTTCCGGCACGATGGGCCGAGAGATCAAACTGGGAGAGACAGAGTGAGAGGACAGTATGCCTGTGATTTGGCACTGCTGATATTGCACCGAGAGAGAAAGAGAGAGAATAAGAGACGTGCTGCGGGGCGTGCTAGACGCGCGCCAACCTGGGCCGTCTCGCGACTCGAGCGCTTACATGGCGACTGAGACGGACAGGAGTCGGCCGCGGAGTCTTGTACAGAGAGTACCCCCCTCCCCTCTCGCCCCCGGCATGCCGGCTGCGCGCATGTCCCCACCTTCGATGTTGGCCGCACCACCACCACACTACCGGAACTATCGATCCGCGCGCGGCTCTCACACTCTCTCTCTCTCTCACTCTCTCTTCCTCTTTCTCTCTCGCTCTCTCGATGCACGTGGCGTACTACTCCCCCTTGCGCGCACGCGTTGGGGCGGGTCGGGGTCGATAAACACGTGCGACGGGCAGTGTGCCGGCTGATTTGAGCTTTTTACATGGTTATTGGGCTTCCAGGCGTAATGCGGGATGCTGGCGCGTGAGAACGATGTTTCGTGGGGTTGTTTGACTTTTATTTATTTTTTTTCATATTGACTGCGGTGGAGATGGATTTTTTAGAATGAAGTTTTAATGGGAGTAAGACAGCTGATTGGATTTTGGTGAATAAAGGGAGTTCTTGTGCAGCTGCAAGATTGGATTTTTTGATCATTCGTGATTGTACGTCTATAAGAGTTTAAATTTTATTTTTCTTTTTTTTAGAAGGAATATGTATAAAATATAGTTTTATGTAAAGGGTTTTATTATGGACTTATTATATTTGCAATGATATGTACGTCATATTGCGATTACATACTTAGTTATTTATTCACTTAAGAAAGTTAAAAAGTAGACGTTCTTTTACATTATATAGGCCAACATATTTTGTGAAAATAAAGATGAGAAATCGAAATATTTTTAGAAATTCTCCGAGATAATTTCCGTTTCGTTTACATTTAAACAAACGTTTATGGACTAGTCAAATAAATTAATTAACAATTAGATTTAGGACAATTACTTTTTTTTTAAATAATTATAACACTTATTATCTAATTATAACTCATAAAGCGCAATGGAAAAGTTGGTCTTTATAAGGAAATTAGAATATTTTTTATGAATAATATTTCTATCGCGTCTCACCGCTCACGGACATTATCTACTGAATGGATTTTCTGATAGACAAGTTAATCTCAGA
The DNA here is from genome assembly GCA_030522585.1 of Anagyrus pseudococci. Lineage (NCBI taxonomy): Eukaryota > Metazoa > Arthropoda > Insecta > Hymenoptera > Encyrtidae > Anagyrus > Anagyrus pseudococci. Next base: position 14,294 of record JAPYYQ010002227.1, on the reverse strand, counting down.
AAAAAAAATTCTTTTTACTTTTGCCAATATTAATATAGAATATAAAAAATAATGTATTTTTCGTTTTAATAAAATAAATGATGGATTAAATTAAAATAATAAAATCGGTTTTATAAAATTACGTAAACAACTTTACTACGATAGACTATTTTTTATTTTTTAATACACGTTTAATCTTTTAATGCTCCTACATCCACCAGTATTACGATCAAACTTTAATAAATTAGACAAAATTACTTTAACTATTAAATATCGGTAAGACATTCAAACTGATTAAAAAGTTTCGTGTTTAAAGTTAAAAAGGTTTGCATCATATTGCAATACAAAAATAAGCTGTTGAAAAAATTTAACAAATCATATGCAATAATTATCTGTAAAAATGTGTTACAACAAGAGAAAAAGAAATATTGCGCAGTCCAACACATTATCCTTTCGAAACATAACGAGCCAGAGTAATGATAAGAAAATATTTCATGTTTCAGGCCGATTTGCATGCGTAGCGCCCGAAAATGAGCAAGCAATTGAGGATGGCTGATCGATAGCTATTGAGCTAGGGAAAAAAATAAAAAATGTGCGCGAAGGAAAAGCTACTTGCATTGTTTGATGCAATCATCTCAAATGTCGTGTGCATCTCGTTAAAGTAAAAAAGGTCAATGTCAAGTCTGGGTCATGGTAGAATCGTTAATTAGTATCCATTTTTACCAAACGATTCCCCGCGGGGGCCGTGAATTTTTAATCTACTGAAATTTTACGTATATATCCAGCGTTTGGTATATGTCATATATCCATCGAGTTTTAAAAATTTCAATGCATCATCGTACCGAGAGGCATAAATTCATTCGTTCTAAAATGATGTCGCGTAATCTATTTTATTAAAAAAAGCCTCGATAAAAATATTGTCTCTTACAAAATGGAAAAAAATATTAATTTGATACGTTCCCTTAAAATCAATACACGCACATATACGAATGAATATGTATAGCATCTACAATGAATCTGATGAAATTTTATATCCGATAGTGAAATCTAATGTTTTTAAAACGTGAGAATGTAAACTGAAACTTTAAAGGAGGATTGTAACGCGATATTTTAAGAATCACATTTAGATTGAACTAGCACGTCTATTACAATCAGGATTATGTTATTTAATGATTCCGACGAGATTTTCATTGATAATTTTGAATGGCCGGTACGGCGTAATCAGGATCAAGCACAATAAAGTAATTTAGACTGCACCTGCGAATTAATTGATTTATATTACGTCATTATCAACTACTGTTCTGCTACGCTGTTTACCCGATTAACGTTTAATCTTGCTGTATTGAATTCGAAGCCATAATAATTTTGTGAATAATAACTTATTGTTCAATTCTAGTTATAATTGGAAAACTTTATTAATTAAAAAAGTTTTGCATTTACAATACATTTTAATGTAAGTTCGTTAACAAAATATATCTTAACGATCAAATGATTATTAAAGCTTGGTCGACAGTAACTATTAACTCAAAGATTGAAATCCTTCAATCACCCCTGAAATACATACAGGATAGAATAACCGGACACAGAACATTCTTATAACAAATCTGAAAATATATTTCACGTATCTACGTAACAATGTCCAAGTTCCCTTCCATAAACAGTCAGTGTCATCCTGTGCGAGTCGGCTGTCAGATTAGTCGCGATAGCCGGCGTCGTCGGTCCATGAGAAGCAAAGAGCCCACACGCACACATATATATACACGCACACGTATACACATAGTGAGATAAGCATACAGATATCAGAGTAACCGTGTGCCAGGCAATATAACGATCACTGGCGACAGCCGTTTAAGTTCATTTCTCTCTCTCTCTCTCTCTCTCTTTCTCCCGCACTGGTCTATAGGCACACATCGCTCTCGAGCTCTCGCTCTCGAGTCGTCCCGGCGGCAGCAATTTGTATTCTGGTAACTTCTGGACTAGGTCACATCTATGGAGGCCCACTTTTCTGATTACCCGGTTAAACGTTTGCATTTCTCGCTCTCTACTCCGACATATGAGAGAGCACGCTCGCTCTCTTCTCTCGCGTCTCTTACAAATATATATCCTCTCCCTCTTAGTCTCTCCTGTTTTCTTACCCGCAAGTTCGATATCTAAAGATTTGTGAAAAAAAATGAAATCGCTGCTTGTTATCCCCAGCAAATCGACGACTTTGACCTTGCGCGCTATTTCCACTGTGCGCTAACGGGGATTCCCCTAAATTTGCGATTCTACACTTGCGGCCGTGCTGCGCTTCTCTCGTTGCTTAAATAATTGCCGCGCTCTACTTTTTGTTTTCCTATTCGGCTAAATCTGGCCAAGATTAGAACGATGTCGCTATGTATCCCTTCCCCTTCCCGATAACGAGATAATTCTTTGCCGCGACCTCGGGACTACAGCTAGATGAACCGTCGGGGCTGAAGACCCTATACACGGGCCAATCAAATGTCAGCGGCACCGCTCTCTTTCTATACACGCGCTGGATAGCTAAGCTCTTATACGACCGGTGTGTTTGCGGTTGAGAACTGACTACTTCTTGAATCTGCGCGATTGATCTTCGTAATTATTTCGAAGGTTGTTTTTAGTTATATTTTATTCTTTTTTTTTTAATTTTGCGAACTGCAATTCTTAGAAAGTTGTTGACTTTACATAATAATAATAGTATTGACAAATTATGGTAGTTGTTGACTAAATGGCATATGGATTGAATTAGGGAAACAATTTTTCATCAATACTTTTACCAGAACATCAAACGAGACAATAAAACATCGCTATACATTTGTACGACTATGCTTAATCCAGAATTTACGAGGGAGCCCGCAGAGTTTCTAGAAACGCAGCCCATACATACATATCCGTATAATTTAGTCGGTACTAAACAAAGCCTCTCGGTCAAGATCTCGAACGAATCCCAAGGCCGGCATCCCAATTAAGCGCGTCTAATCCGTCATAGCATCTGAGTATAGCACGAGGCACATGATCGATTGTCAACGGAAAGCCTCTTATACCCTCCCCCCCAACGAACAGATATTTTTCCCAAACGAAGTACAACAGCAAAAACAAGCTATTTTTCCACAAGTCGTTACAACGGGAATTGTAATTTGCCTTATGGAATTCGTTTTGGTATACATCAAAGCCAAAATCTGCTATGATCAAAGTCTGAGGCGTAGTAGCAATATGTATCAGTCTTGATTATGTTTACAATTCAAGTATAACAGAACATAAAGAGCTACAAATAGCACGGATATACTTATGGATCAAGCGCACAAAACGCTTTTGCCCAAGTAGCGCACTGTACACTAGCAAACATTGGATCAAGACGTTGAAAAAGAAGACGAAGAAGAATAATAAGCGGGGATAAGAGTATCACAGGGTGGGGTGAGGATGGCGGCTAGAATAAGGAAGAGGAACAACAACGATCGGTCTATCGCGGATATTAGCCGAGAGAGCTGATGCAATTGACATTGCGACAACGGCCAGCACAGCAGCAGCAGAGCATCAGTCAGCTGGCCGAGGTCGAGACTCTCTTTCTCTCTCCCTCTCTCTGTCATCGCGCTGCCCCGGAAAATTCGAGAGAGTATACAGCCAGTCAAGAGAGAGAGAGAGAGAGAGAGAGAGAGAGAGAGAGAGAGAGAGAGAGAGAGAGAGAGAGAGAGAAGAGCTGCGGCCTTCCCGAGGCCGCGGCGCGCGCTTTAATAACCCCCAGCTCCAGCAGCGGCACTCCCCCTGCCCCTTATGCCTATCTATCACTCTTTCTCTCTTCTTCGTCGCCGCCGACACTGCTACTACTACTACTACTGGGTCTGCCTTTTTATTCCGCGAGCCGCGAGGACCTTAATTGAATTTCCTGAGCGACGCTGGCCCCGGCGCGTGTGCTCTCTGTGCACTTGAAATGTGTGGTCTTTTACCCGCAGACCATCGCTTCGCAAGAGATATCTCGTTGCAAAGTTTCGCCGTGGGATTTATATATTGAAGTACGCGGTATTTTGGGGTTTCAGCTTGAGCGGACCTTTTTTCTTTCTTTGACGTTGATTAACGGTAACGAAGTAATTATCTGATTTTAACAATGATTTTTAATTGTTTCTTGTTTGGCACTAGTTTTGCGGGAAGGTTTTTGAAAATCGACAAAAAGAAAAGGTACTCGCCTTAATTTCGATATTCCGCAATTTCATACACGAAAACCTTACTCACGAGCCATTTTTTTCTACATACGCTCAACAATATACACACACACACGCGCTTGAAGCACATATTTTTTCGTAATTTATCAATCTAATATACGTTTTCGTTCTTTTTTATCTCTCTCTATCGTAGTTATGATTCGCTTATTGTGCGGGGGGCGCGCTAACAGTTTCCATTAGATTTCCTGAAGGCATTTGACGAGCGGCCACTTGAGAAGGTTTCAAGATCTGTAAGTGCCTTTTGTAATCGTGATTACGATGTAAAATAAACCATAACGCCGCGCGCGACCAATGCGTCGCCAACGCTACTCCTGCGCGCTCTTTCTCGGCTTTTACTTCAATGCGACATTGTTTCATTCGGACTTGCACGATCACAACTACACGTAGCCCTCGTTTTTTATATTTATGTTATCATTACGATTTTCGCAATGATATACTCGTTTATGTCGCTTCGGTCGTTAAAATAAAATAAATCTATGCTTATCAATTATTCCCGCCAAAATCATTATCAACAAACCATACTCGTTTATAAATCATCAACCCAAACTATCTCAATAACCTCACAACTATTCATTTCGACAGCGCAAGTATTTCAGCCACTCGAGACCGGCTCGCCTCGCGGAAGAGACACACGAGAGCGGATCTTCGACGGGGTGGTGGTCACTTGTGTACGCGGGCGTTACGTAAAACCGACAACCTGCGGTTGCTCTTCGAGCTTTGACAGTCGAGCCGGTATGCCTCTACTCGAAAATCGCTATGTGGCTTTTGCTTTGGTGGACTGGATTTTCTCGGATGTAAAAGAGATATTCCGACTTGTGGCTTGTGAATTGTGGATTTTAAGAAAATTTTTATTTGATATTTCAAGTGTGTATAAAAGTGTGTTTAGTATTTTGTTTATGGTCAGAAAATTTAATGTCTACGGTATTGAGACTAAACGTTTGTTTTACAAAAGGCGTTAAAGAGCAAATTTGGGGCTTAACTTTGTACAGGTTTCAATACAGAGCAACCTGCATTAGCGAGAGAATAGAAAGTGACGTAACGTGCATGTATTTTCAAATAGTATGATTAACGGATAAAGAAAGCATTGAATTCAAGATCATTGAATTTGCCGTACGGCATTTTCAAAACAAGTCGACCAGTGTGCGCACGTTATATCACACGCGCTGGGCCTCGTGTAATCTTTTCTTACGTACGATGTCTCTATTTATTTTTATACAAGACAAATTAGTTTAGACTGAAAATTATGAAAATGGCAATGATAACTTTACAATTTTATCGAATTTTTGCTCTCATTACGTATATTGTTCATTTGTGACTGCAAACGAAACAATATATCTTCATTTTGTAACTTAAGAAAAAAAAGCGCAGAAATAAAATTTTATCAAAAATACTAATAAAATTAGATACTCGGTCGTTTGATATCACATTAAGACAAGACTCGTAAAACTCGAGAGAGCTCTTAATACTCGGAAGTGTCCATTTAACCATGGGAAATCCCATCGGATTCTCCCGGCAACATAAACAGTACATAAATATCGAAGATTAAATCTGATCAGAATATTACTCTGAATTGTTCTCATTCTAATTTTCGTATTATACCGGCGATACATTATCTCCCGGGTTAGTTGTTCCAATAAAAATCAGCGCTATGACGCTCGTTGAATTTTAGATTCTTTAAATCGAATCAAAACGCAGCTATTGCAATTTTAACGGCCCGTTAAGTTTACGGACGAAGAGTAGTACTTTCTGACGAGTCTGATATTTAAAAAGATCAGCGGCTGTACCGGTAATGGAAAATATAATTGGCAGGTGGAAAAAATCGTTTTCTCAATCATACCGATCAGTAACGATCTGAGCCACTTGTCGATTTACCAAATTTTACAGATTCTAAATTTATCATTATCAATATGTATAAAACTAGTCGTAACTATATTTCCCAAATCTCATTGATTGACTAAAAATAACCAGTATGACCAACCAGGGTGAAAAATCGGTAAGCGAATAAACGCGTCACCAAAAGAGAAGAGAAAAATAATGACAAGTGTAGCAGCGATACTCACGTCTCTAAAAGCGTTGTCGACGTCCCAAAGACGCGCAACAATACCGTCGGGCCCACTCATGTCCACCGGAATCGGCAAGAGATCGGCGGTCTCCTCTTAAGGCCGTACCGCAGCCGGTTATCCAGAGCCTCGCCGCGGCACATAGCCTCCTTCCCAAACACCTGTGCGCCGATACCAGAACCACCTCGTCGTCGAACAAGTTCACGATGCGATCAAGCAACAGGACTAAGCCTCCCTGGCTTAGCGGTCAAGCGGCAAACCTGCGCCAGCTGGAGGGCTTGAACCTCGGGCTCTCGGCTCGCATCGCCAGTCCAGCCCGTTCGGATAGCTCGAATCTCCGTTGAATCTCCGATAGTTGGAACAACACCGCAAGGTTTACGGGGCCTTTAGATGAGTCCGAGGAGTAAGGACAACGGAGCCTGTCCCCCGGCCGGCAGGGGGATCCTCCAAGACGGCTCGGAGACTGTCATATCTTCGCGCGCGATCGGCGGCGGGGGGGAGGGCTAAAATCGGCGCGAGAACGCGAGCTGGCCGAGGTACGTGTACCGACTGTCCGTCGCTCGCCGAGAGCAAGGATTAGCCAATAAAAGTTTGCTCCGACGCGAGCCGAGGGATAGTTGGCACTGGCAGAGATCGGAGCTATTTCATTGAGAGGACCGAGTGTCCGAGAGATAGAGCGAGAGAGAGAGAGAGAGAGAAAAAGAGACTCTCCGAGCCCTGTTGTAGCCTCGCTCCTCTTCCTCCACCTCGCGTACGTGTGAGAGTGCTTTAGAGCGAGAGAGAAAGATGTGCGCACAGGCACACTCGTGCAAATGTAGAGCTGTCGGGTAGCGAGGCTACAACGCACGCACACAATCGGATAGTCTGGCACAATGCCTGCTTTAGCCCCGGGCCGCGTGTGTATGTGCCCGAGTACACACGTGTGTGGACACGCGTGAATGCGCGTAATAGAAGCTGCTGCTCTCTCTCGTTCTCGCGCACATACATGCACGCGCCGGCCGCGAGAATCGGCCGATTATAGCGCAGAGAGCAGGCACACCGCGTGTGCACGCGCGACCGAGCAAGATTAGGCCGGCGACGACGCTTGTCCGAGGGAGGCAAGTGGCGGGGAGAAGAGCTTGCGGCTATTCTGCCGGTGTATAGCGGCGCGCACACTGCGCGCGCTATGCTTTGGCGTTATATGCGCGCGGGACGAATTAGCCCCGACGACGGCGCGCGAGGACGGACCCAAACGACGCCCGGACTATCTCGATGTGCCTCTCTTTTTCTCTCGCATCCACGCGCGCTTATGGAGCTATAGGCACACGAGGGCTAAGCGTGATGCCGGAGATAAGTGTATAGCTATTTGACAGATCAATCTCGCTCTTCAAATGTGATTTTGGATTTTTTTTTGTTTTTTTTATGGGGATAAAAAAAAACAAAAAAATCATTTGATTGTTGAATGTTTCAGATGATGGATAGGATATTTTATTTGGGTTAAATGCCGAGATGAGGATTTTAGGATGGAACTACACGTATTATTTTCCTTGGTTATCGATGGAACGAAATGAGCTTTAACATAGCAACGAAGGATAAAATGAAAACACGCGGTAATCTTTTAGCAAACAATAAACAAAAACTACCTTCACCTACCCGAGCGCGAAAACACGCAATAGTTTTCTATAAATAAAATAAAACGGCAAAATGCGTCCAAACGGTGTGGGGTAGTGCATTAGAAACGTCGTAGCATATAGTTTCTTTTTACTGCCTCAGCGCGCTACAAAGTATGCAGAGAAAAGCTCTCTCCTACAGCGCACGTATACCTATATAGCGGCATATTCGCGTTGGCTCGTTTATTTAAACGTTGACATTTAAATAAACGGAAGGAAATTCTTAAAAATACGCAAACTCTTTGGTGGCCGACCCTCGTAAACGTACATCTGGGTTAAAAGAGCTTTTTCATGTAAAAATGCTTTTGCTGTAATGACTTTGCCCTCTCTCTGTTGGCATGATATAACGTTTTCCAAATATGAATGAAAGTATACGAACGAGCATCTATCTCATGTATGCCAAAGTTATTTTATATAAAGTAATTAAACGTATAACGAGGGGAATTTAAAAGTTTCGCCTAATTCTTATTAATTTGTTTTTTTTCGTTCCACCGTTTAACATTGATTATATTCTCGGGATGATTTTGTTAAATCGATAGCATTGAGAAGGCTTTTATGATTTATTGTTCAAACGTTAATTTACGAATCAATAAGCAATCTCTGTTATAAACGTTGTACCCACACGAGAGGCAATTTAACGTCGCGTTAAGCTGAAATAATTGCGCTTTGTATGCTATGTACAACGCACCGAGCCGCGATATTTATAAAATAAATATTATTCTCTAGAGCCATAAAGAAGTTGGCAGTATTCCCGTCTTTAAATTGTTCCGAGATGTATATGCAATAGCAACAAAATGCACAGCTAAATGATTAAAGTGTATCCAAAGCTTTTCGATTCATTGTTATAAAATTGAGTTTGATAAATAAATTTATTTGTTAACAAAAATTGGATTTTTTCTTTGTTACAATTCTAGCGAAATGCCGGAGACTTCGAATCGCAATATAAGGACTATTCAGCCAGTGGGTATTTATGTCACGGAAATTATGTGAAGTATACGATAATGCAGTTAATCGATATCGGAGAAACGAGAAGAGAGAGACCGATACAAGCCAAGAAAATTGGTGACCTTGCTCTCTGTCTCTCTCTCTGCACCTGGATGCTGGACGACATAATTTTATGTTTCATTTGTTTCTCTAATATTCATGCTTATACTTCGCGAATGGAAAAATCAATAATTAAATTAAAAAAAACTAAACATTGAACAAAAAACGTTATTTAAAAAATTCTTTTGCACAGATGCAAATTTCAATATTTGGACAAAAGTGGCCTTAGCAAGGAATTTTACATGTATCGAGCTTTCGTTAATATTTCAGGACATGTGCGGATTCATGTGTGCTTGCGCACTTTTACGCGAAACAATGAAATAGTATCGTGAGCTTTTCAATGTTTGAGGGACAAAAGGCACGTTTGGGCGTTTAAATTAAAAAAAAATTTCGTTACGTTACGCAAGAATCGAAAAATTTATATTGTTTCAGTGGATTGACAATTGACTCAAGAGCGTGATTAGTTTTTTGTTCGTTTGAATTTTCCGACAATGCCAAGCGCGAACCGGATGAATGCGGTTACCGAAAGATCATTTGCATTGGACCTCAAATAGAGATAGTAAGGCAAATAAAGAGTTTAACTTATTTGACTAGTTGATGCACGTTGGATCTCAATTGCTGAGCTGTGCTTTTTCAAAATGTTTGGTAAAAGGTAATATATTATGACCGAATCCTTACAGCGGTTTTAATAATTAGTTAATATAGGAAAGAGAAGCGTATTTAAACGTCAGTTGAGCACATTAATTATTTCCACGATTCAAACTCTAAGAATTAATTTCTAATTACAAGCGAATAAAGCAAACTTGTCCGATCAATATTAGATAGAAGAAACAGCGAGCAACATCATTTTTCTTCTTCTATTTTTTAATTGCTGTACGAAATTATTAACGTTTGAATATTAATATGGGAAATCGCGCTGAAAATGGTGTAATTAACGGCATGGAAAATTGAATTTCCTAGTTATTATTCGTGCCAATGCTTCCGTTTACGTAATGTCATTTGCAAACATTTGCATTGATTTTCAGTTTAATTGCTCGTGTTATTTTTAAGCGCCATATATCAATTAAAGCCTTAATGCCGGCGCGTTTTTTCTCGCTCCCGAGCACTCCCGTGTTCATCCATGTGTTATGATTCATTTTAACAATCTCACTCAACCACACAATACACGCTCGAAGCGATGTTATATATTCAAACGAAATATTTTAACAAAAAAACTAAATGAATAAACTAGAACGTTTATTAAATAAAATAAAATGCAATGACGAGACAAGTTAATGGTTCTTTTATAGGACTACGTAGAATAGAAGGGCTCAAGGCTACTAACGAGTTTTAGATGACGATTTCTGCATTAAAGCCAAACTGAGTAACTGCATCGTCCGCAATAATGGAAGCCGCGTATTTAGCCTACTAGAATATGTCGCTCGATGCTCTTCGACATTGTCTCCTTGCTCGTATCTCTCGCCGGGACGAATTCGGATTCGTGAGCCGACATTCCTATTTTTAGAAGCGACCTATCGTTTGCCTCAGCAAGTGGACTCTCGGACGTTTGGGTTTGGAATGAATGACGATTCAATCTTTCTTTTTTTGTAACAAATTCTGTATTTGAAGTACTTCAAGACTTGACATGTTCCTTTCTTTAGAGTACGACGCGTAATACTTAAAAGTAAGTGAGAAGGGAACGATTATTTACAAGTAACATTACACTTTCGATGCTGATTTCGAAACTTTAGAGTCTTTTACAGTTATGAGTAACGTCGCGATTCAAAATCACGATTGCATCGTTGATTTTTCTGTTCGACAAACAGTGCACCTCATTTATTTTTTAAATTTTACGTATACTTATGAATTACATTTACTTGGATTATTTGTACAAATTTACATACGAAAATTTGAAACAATTGAATTATTCTATTCTGTACTGTAAGAATGTACAAAAACAATTTCTCGAAAGTGCCAAGCACTTTAATTTTTGCATTAAACTGATGATTTTTGCAACTTACAGAATTAAGTTTGCGTAAATAATAGTAAATTTTTGGTAAATCTTTGCATTTAACTTATAAGATATGTTAAGAAATTTTATTTCTTGTAATAACAGTTTTATATAAAAAATTTTGTGCCAAAAGTGGTAAAGAAAATCTAACATTGATTACATACAGTTTAAACACAAAATTGTTTCTTATAGCTAAAAATAATATCTAGATAAGTATAGAAATGTTTAAGCTAACGATATGATTTTTAAAATAAAACAATTATAAAAATGCATTATTTTAAAATCGCGAACACGTAAAATTTCAATAAAATTTATGTAAAAACAAATAAAATACTAAAATTAAAAAGTGAATATTTTCAATGATTCGAAAAATTCAATTATATGAGTAAAATATTATTCACTGTTCAATATGCATTGAATTGAATTAACAACCACTTTTGGCAAATTATGCTCTGATGGTACGCAAATTATTATCAACAAAAAAATAATAAAAAGTAATAATTTTTACATTTACTTTTTGTTAATTCAAACGATTAATCTCCAACATCTGAATCTCCATCGCCAATAGAGTTGAGTACGTGGAACGCTATTCCAAGTAAAGCGGTCCCTATTAAGTCACCTGCAGCAGTTAAGTACGGAATGGCTGAACTGTCAGGATCCATGCCGTTGGTCCACATCCAAACAACTATTACTTGAGCAATGTAAAGTAATAAAATAACCTGCAGCAAATGTTGAGACATTAAATTATTTAATCATTGTTTGAAAATTAATTGTTTATTTCAGGTACTACATACCTGCAAAAGTGCAGCGAGTAGGTAAATTAACATAAATATTGGCGTAAGAGAAGTATGGCCAGCTTGTAAGTAACTTATTGTATAACTAAAAATTAAGTGACCAGGAATGACCATCATTAAAAGTACTCTTGCCGTTCTTGCGTGACCACCTAAGCAAAGTGCGACAAAATTTTTAAGTTAATCTCAAAAATAAAATTAATTAAAACCAAAATTAAAAATAATTGAGTAGGATGTTAGTTAGTTACCTGGGGCAAAAAATGCGTGCAAAGGACTCATGCATATCACAGGCACTTCTTCATTATCTTGTTGTTTGTGCATTGACGTCGAGATTCGACTAGCTTGTACAGCGGCAAGATTACCTCCAACTCCATTTATAACAAGTTGGAATACAGCGATACCCTTGTAGTTTGATATTGTATAATCAAGAATCAAACCACCAGCACTAAAATTATAAATTGTAATTTTACAAATCAATCAACTAATACAATCTCAATACTGAATAAAATAAGCAAATTATTAACCTGCTAATCAACATTGCAGATATCACAGGTGTCCAACCGTGGTCCAAGACATCTCTGGTAAATGGATTTTTGTAGGCAATGTATCCCCAAATTGGTGTAGCCAATATACAAAAGATTATCACAGATGGTGCTATCCAAGAAGCGGTGCCTGCAACAACGTTTAAACATCAGCCCGCGTTGCTAACACAAATTACTGAGACCTTCCAAGTTAATCACCTATAGAATTATACAAAATCGACGAAACCCAAGAAAGTAGAGCTAAGGTCGTGAGATCGCCCAAAGAGGCGGCGATCGGCGTGGCAACGTTGTCGGGATTGATATTCATCCGCCTCGACAACATTATAACGGCGACCATAACGATGGCAAGTAAAAAACTGGCAATAGACGCGGTTAGCAGGGCGCTCGCGCACAGCAGCAGTCCATGATGGATGTCGAACTGAGCCTCGGGTATCCAGCCGAGCACCACGGCAGCCACGGATGCGAGCATCCCGACGACCATGGCTTGGCACTGGATCAGAGCCAAGTTACCGACCACCAGACTCCACTGCTGCTTCTTCGTGTCCATGTGCCCGAGATTGGCTTGGGTCGAGAGCCGAGAGGCGAGGGTCATCTCCAAGTTGCCTTTCAGGCCCAACAGGGCCGGGACTAGGATGTAGACTTCTGATACTTCTTGGTACACTGGCCAGTGCTGTAAGATGCAATACCAAAAATTAATGCATAAATCAATAATCAACGTAGAGAAAGCGTACCTGGACGAGATCGAGGAGCAGGCTGGCCGCGACCATGCCGAAGCCGGCCAGCAAAAACGGTATGAACATCTGGATGGTGATGGACCAGACATTCTCGTCATCCTCCGATCTGTCAAAGTCTTTGGTAAAATCGTCGTGCTTGTCGAAGGTGAGGTCGGGCAGGGGCGACGATATCAGGCGCTTCGTGTCCAGCTGCTCGTCGCTCGCCTGCTCGTCCTCCGAGTCGAATTCCAACAGCTCGAGCCTGAGGTCCGACAGGTCCTGGCCGAGCGGCTCTCCGCTGCCCGAGCCGACCATTGCTCCAGCGCCCCTTTTCGATTTCCTTTGCCGTAATTCACTCGCGTTGCTGCTACTGCTGCTGCTCTTTTTCGTTTTGGCCTTTGTCTTGGAATCCGCATTGTGCATTCTAGTGTGCGTCCGCCCGAATTTTACCGCAATTTACTGCAAATCGAAATTTAATATTATGTGTTTTTCCATTGTTGTGGTGGAGCTTCTTTTTGTGATAGTTGTTTCGTTATCGACGAGTGGATTTTGGATCGAGGACGACGTTAATCGAGCTGCCCGATATACTCGTCTGCTCTCGGATTATCGATGCTGCTTGAAATTTCGATGATAAAATTTGTAGCTTTCGTAATAGTATCAAATTTTTTTTCTTCGTTGCCACGGTGGTATCGCATTAAATTTAAGATCTGTATAGATTACAGCAGTATTTACAGGAATTGTTGACGAGCGTGATTAATTGGTTCATCTATTATTCAGCATTTAACACGTACGTGGATAATGACGTAAGAAATAAAGTCTACAATTGCGAATTTTTCAGTAAACTTTTTACTACGCTAATAACACAAAAGGAAAAATATTTATCTGCTCGTAATGAAAACTTAAAGTCAGACTAACGACAAAGTAATTTAAAAATACACCGAAAATGAAATTCAAGGTGGTTAATTACGTTGTCTGATAAAATTAACACAACATTGAATTCAATAACACACCTGCAGTTACGCGTTTTACAGCTTTATTTTTTACAGCTTTTGCAGTGCTATTCTCGAACTTATTTTTTTTTTTTAAATCTCTATTTAAACTCATTGCAACGAGATGATGTAACTCGCAAGCTGCAATTGTGCTACTGAATTTAAAAATAGATCGATTTTACCACCACTAAAAAGAAAATCAACGATTAATAAAAAAAAGGGTGTAAGGTAAAAGTACCGAATTTGGACCGTTTCTAAAAGTGGTACGGAATTTGGACCTTTCGTTTTGTTAACGTAATTTGCAAATGTTATGAAAAAAT
>JAPYYQ010002226.1:0-27718 GCA_030522585.1 Anagyrus pseudococci | reverse complement strand
CTTATTTAATAGAGCACTGACTATAACGATATGGTGGGATTCTGGCCATTCCTATTCGCCTGACCATTTTTCACCATCAAATTTCCTACAGGGTTTATTTACAGTTTTAATTATAGTTTTCTCAAAAGATTTTCCAGTATGCTTGAATCTTAATAATTTTTTTATTCTAACACCTAATTTAACTATATTCAAAGTCTATAGTTCGTATTACTTTCGCTAAGTCACTTTTTTTTAACCGCCTCCCATCTATCTTCGTCTTGTACGTTGAAAGTTAACAAACCTAGTGTGATAGGAGTTGCGGTCGAAGATTAGATTAGCGTGCGTGTCAAAGGTTAGGATTGTCTCAATCTAAAACGCTTTAAAAATGAGAAAGCATTTCTTTGAAATTTACCAAGGTTCACCATTGTAATTACTGATCAAATGCGTTTTCAGAAATTTTATTATCAATCTAATAGAACATTATAACTTTACATCGAATAATTTTTTTTCAAATTCGAACTTTTAATTTTACGCATGTCCTTATTTTATAATTTTAGGCAGCGAGAGCCCAATATTTGGAGCCGATGGAGCAGCAAATAATGCCGCTGGCAATACCGGCTTGAGGCTCGATCCACGAGAATTACCCAATGAGATTTCGGCGCCGTACGAAGTGCCGCAATTTCCCATTGAACAAATCGAGAAGAAGCTGCTCATCCAACGGCAACTCACAGTCAAGTTAGTATACGTTAATCGCAACATTTATTTCTCAACTTTTCTTCCTGCGCTACTTTCCTCAAACTCTCTCTTCTTATTTGCTGAAAATATTTATTGTCCTTTCGACCGCAATGTTCCCCCACAAATTGTGTGCGTATCTCATACAATACCGCAGAGACATTAAATTTCTTTTTAAAAAAAAGTTTGCTTCCACCAAGGCCAACCTTTCTCTCTCTCCTAAATGTTGCATCGGTAAATCCTGATAACTAAAAAAAAAGAAAAAATAAAAGCAAACATCGGCGTGTGCATATTTTACGAATTACGAATTTGCCGCATTTTATTTAAAAGCAGCGACTCGCGCTCACGTGATCCACACAAGTAGCCTCTCCGTGTGGCGCGCGCGCGCGTTTAATTTAATAAACGTCAATCCGATCGAAAACTCCGCTGAATATTCACTCCCGAAGGCACAATTCCAAAATTCGTTCGAAAGAAAACACCGAGCTTCAGGCGAAAAAGCGCCTGTGCGTAACGTAATTAGATTTGGCAGCGTTTAATTACAAGCACACGACCGAGCAGGCCGATAAATCTTCGCGCTCGTTTTAAATTTACAAACCCGCCCGAGAATAACGCGTGTAAAAACAAAAAAAAAATATACAAGTATGCATAAATTATGAAAAGCGTCGCTGTATCGAATATCGCATCATAACTGGCAGGAATGAGAGGAGAGGAGAGAGAGAGAGAGAGAGAGAGCGCGCATCGTAACTGCTACTGCTGCTGCTGCGGACGCACTGACTTACGATTTGTCACGTTAGTAGCTCAGTGTCGGCGCGACTCTCGGCAACTTGGCCACGCGCTACTGCTCTCTGCTCCCTTAGTCCTCTGTATCACTTCGCCTTCTTTTCTCTCTTTCTCTCGTATTCTTTATTTTTCTAGATAAAGACTATTACACGGCTATTATTACCCAATGTTTATTTTAATTGACGAAAACATTTAATCGAGCCGATAAACCAATATACAACTCAAGTGTACCACTGAGAAATACATGTTATCTCTTTTTTGTTTTTCTCCAAAAGCTCCGGTCGTGCCTAGTTTATTGACGTATGTATAACGAGGCTTAATCGCGAGACGCTTTCGCCAACAGTTTATATGAATAACAAGTTCAAAAAGTGAAACCACCAGTGCCCCGTTGTCTTGCGCTTCTATTAATACTCAAAATCATTTTAGTGCCTGCTCTTGTATGTTATGGAAGAGTATACGCCTTACGTGCAGCTAAGGTGTACCAAGAGGACGATATAGTGAATTTGTAAATTATATAAAGTATTGATAATTCGAAGTTATGTTCGCTGGTGCTATCGATTCGAAACGATGGTTGAGGGATTGTAAGCTACTGCTAAGGTAGTCCATCACTGCTTTTTCTTTCATTTATCTCATCGATCATCTGCTGCGAATCGAAATCTTAATTTTTCTTGTCAAAAACGAGCCCAACCCCCGCTTTTTTCATTATTCAATAGCTTGAAGAATCTTTCAAAATAAATGCGCATGTATTCTCCTTAATGTCGCTGCGATAAAAGGCAATCGCTCGATTCGCCTCGTCGTAAAAACTCACCGAATGGCATATCCGTAAAAATGCCTCGCGTCGACGTCGATTTTGTACATTTTAAACGGCGCGCGCGCGCGTTATTATTAAAAAACAAAGTACCGTACAATTTCTTGATTCTCAAACGACCTTTATCGTCGCGCGCATATATCCAATTTAATTCAATCAATTAAGTGTCGCCTTTAAAAATAGTCGAGAGAGAGAGTGTGGTTGTTTGTTTAATTTATTCGCATAGCCGTGATTGAAGGAATGTCCGTTGGCGATCTCGGAATAAACAAGTTTTAAAGTGTAACAAGTTTGCGAGAGAGCGTATACGTTTAATCTGTTACAGCTGAAAAGTCGATCGGCTCGAAAGGCTCCCTCCCCCCCTCCGTAAATTAGCATACTGGATATCCTAGCAATACGTAGATTAATAAAGCCGTTCGAGAGCATGGCAAAGGCGGTGTGTAATAGCGATCGCGAGCGAGCGAGAGAGAGAGAGGAACGGCGCTCGTTGCCGAGAGCCTAACAATTTATAAATATCAAAGCTGTTTACAAATTAACGCTCAATTCTCACGATAAGCTCTCGCGCTCTTTTCTTTTTCCTTCTTTATTTCCAAGTTACGTTGTGCTACCCATCTCGCTATCATCGATTATACTTGTTTTTCCCTTTGTATATCGCACCAAGAATTTCGTCACCATACGCTCGCCCAATAATATTTTGCCTCTCTGTATGGTAGACTTTTTTATTTCGTCGAATCGCCATTCAGCCCATTAATCGCATTATGTAGTGAGGCGACGATGTAATAAAGGTTTCGTAACGATAGGACAAGCGTCATTTTAAAATCTGGTTATATCGTTATTCCAGAGCGGCCAAGGATCTCGAGGAGCGTCGCAGTCATTACGAGCCATCGGTTGGTCCTCTTCCCGACGAGACGGAGCATCTCTTTCCACTCGAAGAAAATGACTTCGTTCCTCATTTCCAAAGGGTCTCGATATCCGGCGAAGACACATCAGGGGTAACGTATTTCTATTTTCTCTCCTTTTCATTATATCATCCAATTCAATTGTCGTTTAATACGGGTCATTCGATATTTTCGTGTATATTTCGAGGAGAAGAAGAAGAAAAAATTTCATTTCACTTACGTAAAATGTTATCGTTTTGAAGTCGACTAAAGAAGAAGCCGGATAAAAGTCCTAAGTCTTGCACGTAATGGAAGCCTAATGTATTGGTATAGAATGTTGCCAGTGACCTTGAAAAAATCAATTGTTTGCTATCCTAGAAGTTAAAAGCTATAATGCCGTATAAAAGTGTCGAGTTTGCAAATTTTTGAATGGCAATGTAACGATAGAAAATTAAATTTTTACCGCATATCAGTTACGTTATGATCGAGACGAGGCGCATGTGTCTCTTTACGTTACTTATTTCAATGTCTTAAATCATGACCGATAACTGAATAATAGCCAGTCGAGTTGACATTAGGTCAGCCTATTACTGCAACGTGGCCTCGTCTGGCGCAATGTTATCAACGCGGCTCTTAAAATAAACGCGGATCTTTTAAAACCTTTTTTCCGCATCATTCGTCACTTTCACACGAGTAACAAAAATTTAGTCAAAAAAAAAAAAAGAAAGAAAGGAAAAAAAACAAAGAAATATGAAAAAAATTGTGACATTTCTCGTTGTATTGCAGGTACCATTGGAGGATCTGCAGCAGGCGTCGCAGATGCTCGTGCAGGCGCTGGCCATTCGCGAAAGATACATGAATAATTCAAAGCAATCTTTCCCGAGTATAACTTCTCGATTCTTGCGCAGCGTCGATAAAAAGCCTGTAAATATTGATGACGAAGTTCAGCACGACGATCGCAAAGCCATCGAAGGTGTGTGTCATGACAATTCAATTTCGTTTCATTATTACCCCCGGCAATATATCGCGTTTATAGCCAAAGCCCCGCGATCGAACTGCATACATATATGTCATTAAATTCCTTCTTTTTTTGTCTCCTTTTATTTCTCGCAGATCATCCGGTGCACGTGCCAGCGTCCCGTGGCGATCCCTGGGAGTGTGATTTTCCACCGAGCAAAAATTACTTAATAGCCCCGGTTAACGGGGTCTTCAATTTGTTCGCCAGCGAGGAGGACCACAAGAATGGCAAGCCCGTACCTTACTCCTACCCGGACCTCGCCACTTTCGTCCGTGACATGAATCTGTTGTGCGTGATGATCGCGGACGGTCCTTTGAAATCGTTTTGTTACAGGAGACTGAGCTACCTCTCCTCCAAATTTCAGCTGCACGTACTTTTAAACGAGCTCCGAGAGCTCGCTAGTCAGAAGGCTGTGCCTCACAGAGATTTTTATAACATAAGAAAGGTGTGATATCCCACTACAGATTGTTACTTTTTTAATGTAAGAAGTGTTTGATCAATTACGTTTGCCTTTTACAGGTCGATACTCATATTCATGCTGCTTCTTGTATGAATCAAAAGCACTTGCTTCGGTTCATTAAAAAAACGTTAAAGAACCACGCCGATGAAGTGGTCACTTGTTCAAAGAATGGAGAAAAAATGACGTTGAAAGATGTATTTCAATCCATGAACTTAACAACTTATGATCTTAGTGTCGATATGCTTGATGTACATGCGGTGAGTTTAATTTTTTTTTTCAAGTGCAAGGAACGCATTTGTAACGAATAAAAAGTTTTGTAAATTAAACGATGTGCATTTTGTTTTGCAGGATAGGAACACATTTCATAGATTCGATAAATTTAATGCCAAATACAATCCAATTGGAGAGAGCAGATTAAGAGAAGTCTTTTTGAAGACGGATAATTATATAAATGGTAAATTCTTTGCGAGCATTATTAAAGAAGTATTGAGTGATTTGGAGGAATCGAAATATCAAAATGTGGAATTGAGGCTTTCGATATACGGAAAAAGCCCAGAGGAGTGGGATAAACTTGCAAAATGGGCTATTGAAAGCGATGTTTATTCAGATAACGTTCGTTGGCTTATTCAAATTCCTAGGCTATAGTAAGCATCTCATCCATATTAAGAAATTTTCTAATGTACCAGTATGCTTTATAAAATCTTATATTTTTCCAGTGATATTTTCAAGTTAAATAAATTAATGACCAATTTCCAAGAAATATTAAATAACATCTTTTTGCCTCTATTTGAAGTTACTAATAATCCAGAAACGCACCCAGAATTACATAAATTCCTTCAATATGTGAGTACATAGATTTTGTTTCAAAAAAAATATTTGTCAAGTTTTGACTTTAATGCCGTGTATTAATTTTTAATTTAAAATTTAGGTGATTGGTTTCGATTCGGTCGATGATGAAAGTAAACCTGAAAATCCACTTTTCGATAAAGACGTAAATCCTCCGTCAGATTGGAATGATATTGAAAATCCACCATATGGTTATTATCAATATTATACCTATGCAAACATGACAGTACTAAATCACTTTAGAGAGTAAGTAGCAATGATCTTTTTATAACATTTTTACATACATCAATTATTAATCGTTTAAATAAATATATAAAATGTTTTGCTTTCAAGGGAACAAGGCCTAAACACATTTGTTCTTCGACCCCATTGTGGTGAAGCAGGACCAATCCAGCATTTAGTTTGCGGTTTCATGATGGCAGAAAATATATCGCACGGACTATTACTTAGAAAAGTGCCAGTTTTACAATATTTGTATTATTTAGCACAAATTGGTATTGCCATGTCACCCCTCAGTAACAATTCACTGTTTCTGAACTATCACCGAAATCCATTGCCAGAATACCTTGCAAGAGGTTTATGCGTTAGTTTATCTACAGATGATCCTTTACAATTTCACTTTACAAAAGAACCTTTAATGGAAGAATATAGTATTGCTGCTCAAGTTTGGAAACTCAGTTCATGTGATATGTGTGAGTTGGCAAGGAACTCAGTTATTATGAGCGGATTTCCTCATAAGGTATAATTAAGAAAAAAGATAGCACATACAATAGAGAATGCTTAAACAACCATTTTTTCAAAAACTACCTTTTTAATTTCAGAGCAAACAATACTGGCTTGGACCAAATTATACAAAAGAAGGAGTTGCTGGTAACGATATCACGCGTACAAACGTGCCAGACATACGAGTGGCCTATCGATACGAAACTATGGTTGACGAACTTTCCAATATTTTTAAGGTTGTAGAAAAGCCTGAAACGTTTTAAATGTTTTATTGAGACGTTATTGTTTATTAACATTAATGGAAACGGTGCGTATGTGGAACCCTGTAATATTTCAACTATGTGATTTACTCGAAAATATCGATAATCTATGATTTAAGTATCAAACATCTATGCTGATGTCTAATCTTTCATTCTAACGTTTATAAACAAGTTACAATTTTTATAATTACGATTTTAAAAAATAGAAAAAAAAATATAGCTTAAAAATAGACAAAAATGTACAATAGAAAAGCGTTTACTTATATTTAACTTTCAAAAACAAATATTTCTATCTATATATAAAGAAAAGCTACCTACATACGCACTTTTCTTCATACTAATATCCAATTGGAACAAAAATATATCTTTAAAATATAAAATTACATAATTTTGATAATTCTAACTTAAAAATATTTACTGAATATATTAACTTATATACATTTCATTAATTTAATGTTAATATATTAAAATAAAGAAAGAAGTAAAGTTCTCACCTACAATTACAAATATTTTAATAAAATAAAAATGTTCAAATTTGTATCCTGCATGTAAAATATTTTACTAAATCATGAAAATCTTGTAAAATTTAGTTTCACAGCAATTTTTAAAAAGTTTTACTAGTTTTATTAGTAGTTTTATTTTATTTTTAGTAATGGTCCCTTTTTTAATTCTGCAAATTTTTAAATTTTACAATTATTGCAATTCAAAAAATATAACCAAATGAAATTCGATCTTTTATATGTAAAATATTAGTACATTGCATATTAAAATATTTCCAAGAAGAATAAAATTATTGGAAGGACTGAAAAGGCTATGTGAAATATTCAACCAATGCTTTGAATAGAGAAAAGCATTGTTTTATGTGACTAATGTAGTAATGTATTGTAAATGTATTTTATGTTTATTTTGGTACCTTTTGTACGTTTATACTATTACTATATATTGCGTTATTGTTAAATAAATATATAAATTTATGTAATTACATACAAATACAGTTATTGTTGACATTGATTAACAAAATGTAGATACTTTTATAGCTGTTAATAGTACATTGAAAAAAAATTATTTATTCCAATAAATCTACATAAGAAAATACAACTTGGTTTCTATTTCATTTATTTATTTTCAACATTATTTACATATTTTTCTTAAAATATAAATAATTGACAACTACAAAAGAAGTCATTGACATTAAAAATTCAGAAAAATAAATTGATATACAAATTTTGGAAGTTATATAATTATATTGTAATTGACTTAATTTTGGAAGAAGTTTGTACAAACTCATATTTTAAAATTTTAATAAAGTTTAAATATAATAATATTTTAAACAAAGTCAAAAGGCTTAATTCATTTTATTTTCTTTTTCATTTTCTTTGTAGAAAATGTAGATTTTAAAATCTGTTGTGTTTTAGATACGACTTCAGTAAATATAAGAGTTCCAATGAAAACTAAGGAAGTTCCAATCCAATGGTACAGTGTAAAAGAATTTTTAAAATAAATAATTGAAAAAATAAGAGATAAAAACTTACGAAGTGTTAAAATTAATGTAACAGTTAATGAGGCACATTCTGTTGTTAAAACAAATACAGAACTGACACATATATATCTAAGTACAATTATTAAGGTTCATACAATAATTAAAATTCAGAAATTTTGAGATGTTTTTAAAAGGATACTGCGTGAGTACATTGCCAATTAAATAAGCTACCATTCTAGGCACCTTATATTCAATAATAGGAATAATTATACTTGGCGAATTAACAGCTATAATTGCATGATCCCACAAATTTTTTGACAACAATATAAAAAATGGTAAGGGTAATAAATGCTGAAAGATAAGTGTAGCAACAAATCAGTAACAGTGCAAATAACAAATAAACAATTTTCTTTTTCTATACATACCGTGTAATACAATGCTTCTCTTGGATTTTTTCCATAGCGAGCATACAAAGTTTCTTGGAATATACCCATTCTAGCCGAAATAAATAAGGCCACTGTTAATAACAATATACCAACAGTCCACCAAAACAAGTCAGTCCAAAATGTTGTTGGTTCAGAATACTGATTGGCAGGTACAGTGGATTTAATGTCCTTGCTACTTACAACAGTACATAGAACAATACCCATAGTTATCATTCCTACAGATAAATACTTATCAAAAGTATACTTCTTTTTTAAAATTATGATACCCATAATCATATTAGCTATCAAAGAACCCTAAAATAATAATCATACAGTAATAAATACAAAAAATTGTTAAAAAAATATTCAATTAAGGAAACTTACTGCTCTGAATATCATGTGTAACGGCATTGGTATGTTAAAATTAAATGCATAATTGTTAAGAACACTGGAAACAAAAAACATTGACACCAAAACCATGTAACTTTGGATGCCAATGCGCGTTGGAACTTTTCCAAATTTTGATGTGAATATAAAACCATCAATGGCAATAAATACAAATTGTAAAAATGTTACTAAATTTCCACCGCCTGGATCTTCCCTAGAAGAAGAAAGCAAAATGTATAAACAAATAAATAACTCAAATAAGTCATATTATAAAGATAAAAAATAAATCTTACTTCATCAAAAGCTCAAGGAAGACAAGATTGGAGCAACATCCCAGAAAAACAAGGAATACAGCTAAAGAAACCTCCATTGCACTTAAAATCTATTTTATCACAGCAGAAGAGTAACCCTTATACGAGATTTACCAAAAAGATTCAGCGTTACATTAAATGCATAATTACTACAAAACTATTCCCTCCTTTTTTGCATTATTCAATATAAAAAAGATGTAAAGCAGCTAAAAAATGATCACAGGCTTATAAAATTCCGAATTTACAATCCAGGCGCAAATTTTCAGCTGCAATCGATTCTCTCATTGTTTAACTTTAATGTGTATATTTTATTCATGATAAATATTATCATTGAAAATAAAAAAAAAATGATAAGAATGCATAGGTGTATAAAAAAGGTTAGTCGGTTTTGCAAACGTGTACTCTCTTGTGTGTTGACGTAGCGCTACTGTCGTCAGCTGCTCGGCGCGCATAAACGCGCGGCAAGCGCGGCCTTCGACGTTCCTCCTCTCCCGCCGCTTCACTCCTCATCACAATGGTCTAGCCGATTTGCTACGTCGTCCGCAAAGGCAATTTGGTGCGGCTTTCAGCTGCTAATCTTGTAAGAACACGTCGAAATGAAAAAATTTTAAACAAACATACCGAGAATCACGTATCAAGTTCTTTCCTCGTTTGGTTTTCCGCCTTTTAAACCTAAATTAAACAACTTTCTGGTAATAAAACGAAAATAATATTAGTGTTATTCGAAAATCGGCTAAACGACCAGATGTCCCGTTACTTTTTTTTTGTGTACCCGCTTGCTAAGCCGTGAATTCGTTTAGCCTAATGAATTTTAATCTCTACGACTAAGCAGTTAAAATGTCAATTTATAAAACTACAATATTGTTATGTAAAAACGATACAAAATTTCTTTATTATATTAAAATTTCGTATAGCATTGAGACACAAATTTCATATAATTTTATTACGTACAAATGTAAAATCATAACAATCAATCAATTCCTATACAGTTCACGTAGAATGACACATAAAAATTAACTTTTGCAAGACCAAAACTGTAATGATAATAAAACATCGATTCATATGTACACACATACACGTTACACAATATAATATCTACATATACATAGTTATAAAAAAACGGATTACAACAATCCACTGAAAACTAAAAAAAATTATACATAGCTTAGTCGATAATAAAGTGAAAAAAGCCTATTCAAAAGCAACGCAGTTCATCTTGGTAGAATGGCCAAGCGTATGCCGCCAACGTTATCGAGCACGAGCTGCGAGACGAGGCGCAATCTTGCTTGGGGCTCGATCGCCCGGAAGCGGTAGGCGCGCAGGAGTGCGGCGAGGGTGAGCTTGATCTCCATCGTGGCGAATTTGGCGCCGATGCAGTTGCGCGAGCCCGCGCTGAACGGTATGTAGGCGAAGCTCGGCCACCTGGCGTTGTTGCCCGGCAGGAAGCGCTCGGGCCTGAAGCTCTCCGGCTCGGGAAAGTGCCGGGGATCGCGGTGCAGCAGGTACGAGTTTATCAGGACCGTCGAGCCGCTCGGAATCTCGTTCTTCTCTGCGCGTGTAAGCGGGTACGTGCAAACAAAGAATTTGATTGTTAATAAGTTATTACGATTGCTGGCGCGCGAGTGCACTGCGCTTACGGAGCGTGATCGGCGTGTAAATCTGGCGGGCAATGAGCGGCGTGACCGGGTAGAGCCGCCAGGCCTCCTTGATGCACGCGTCCAGCCAGACGGGCTTCTGCAGCGAGTCGAGCAGCTCCTCCTCGCCGCTCTTCCCTGCGCGCTCCAGCTCATTCAGCTCCTCCACGATCTTTTCCTGTATGTGCATACGACGCAGTTAGGTATACGCGCACATAACCTCGCTCGGTTAATCGAGGATAACAAGTATAACCTGGTACTCGGGATGCCTGCCTAAGGCGTAGAGGATCCAAGCGACGCTGGTGCCGACGGTGTCGTGGCCCGCGAACATGAAAGTGTTCACCTCTTCGCGTATGTCCTCGTCGGTCAGTTGCACCTGCTCGTCGCGCTCCTCGCCGTCTGACATTTCCAAAAGGAGATCCAGCAGGCATCGAGCTTTTCGGGCCTCGCTGCCGGCTGCTTTCGACTCGTTTTCCCTTCTCATCCGCCTTTTCGAGTTTCGCTCTTTTTTCCGCTCGGCGATTATCTGCAATTACGAATCTTGGATCGTTTAAACATTGACGAGGAGCTTATTTTATGTAAAACACAAGGGTAGTTTGTAATTCAGACCTTATCGACGAAATTGTGAATTGTACGGAGGGCTCGGTCGTGCTCTTTTCCAAGAGATGTCCTTTTGAAGATCGCGTCGCACGATATCCAAATGTTGGTGAAGCGCATTTGAGCGATCGACGTTAAGCTGAAAAATTAATAAAGTATAATTTGTATTTTAGTTTTTAAACAGTAAGACTACACGCAAATTTTGGGATACCTTTGTACAGCCGTGACGTATTCGTTCTTACGGTCGGTCTGAGCGTTTATTCGATAGCCCATCGTGCACTCTGCCGATGACGAATTCCAATGTAAAATAGTACATTTTTATTAGACACTCGATAAGAAAGAATTTCAAGCGAGTAAATGCAGCGAACGCAGATACGAAAATTTCGATTGACAAAAAAGAATTATGCGTACGCGCTCGAAAGGGACAAAAGTGGAAGACCTTTTCAACGCGGTCAGATGCAAATAACCGTTATACGCGACTTTTACCGTCGCTCCTCACAATGCGAGGCTCTCTCTCTCGGTCGGCCTACTTTTTTTCGGCCCTTTCTTTGCGGTTTCTTATTATAGCAAGTATACCGCGCGAAACGAACGCAAAGTACGTTACGAAAGGAGAGAGGGGAAAAAAGCAGACGCTCAACGCGGAAGTGAAAAATGTTTTTCAACAATACCGCAAATAACGTCGAGAGCTGCTCGTTTGGCGTAGGGCAATATGTCGAAGGCCGGATTGCCGATTTCCGTGCTGAGGCAGGATACGAAAAGTTGAGCTTCCTTGTTGGCCACCTGGAAGTAATCCTTGAGCAGTTCGCTGTGAAAAGTCGGCGTCAACAGTTTTCTCCGGAAGTGCCACTTCTCGCCTAATAATCATGACAGTCGTATGAAAACAGAAGGATAAGCAAAGAAAGAGAGAATGAGAGGCGTCAAAAATCTAAACATATGCCCACCGGCGCTTATAATAAGCCCGTTGCCCAGCCAAGGCTTGAGGTATTGATATTCCAAGCTTTTGTCGATGTGTAAATTGCTGCTGAGCAGAGTTTTCACGGCTTCGGCGCGATAAATGAAGATAAACGGCCTACTGCCCACCCAGAGCAGATAAATATCGCCGAATTCCTTGCTCCATCGCACTAGCTTGGCGAAGAAATCTGCGGAGAAGAAAAAAAAAAGCGGCCAGGTTTATTAGGTGTATGCAGGCGCACGTGCCGGGTCTGTCGTGTTATTGACGCTGAAAAGGGCGGCACGAGTGCGGGAGAGGATCGTTGAACTTGCAAAGCTCCGTGTAAGATTACGTTCAATTGCACAGCGATTATCATGTAACACGTGCGCGCGCTCCCACCTCTATTTATCTCGACGTCACCCCGTGCAGAGAGATGCGGACTTGAGAGAGCCCCCGAGGTATATTTATACTGCACCCGCACTCTCTCTCTCTCTCTCTCTTTCGCAGCGCTGATTGTTTTTTTCCCATCTCCGCTCGTTTGCCAATTGGAAAATTTTTCTGTTTTTGTTTTGTTTATATAGATATTTATATTTTGGTGGCGAAATGACTTTTTTCAATCGCGGATACGCGCGCGTGTCGTAATGTTATATCATCGAACGGATATATAGACGTATACACCTAAAGCTGTTTAACGACTTATTTAGCTTTTTATTGGTTGTAGGCTAGTTCGGATGATCCGGTGATTAAGCCTGTTGTTATTTTTTTAATGAGAGAACTTTTTTCAATTGTTCCATACAAACTTAAGTGTTTAATAATTATAATTATAATTATATGAATATTCACACATATATACACTCCTCTCGGCAGGGAATTTATTAAAAAAAGTCTTTTATTACTTTAATAAGCAAAGCAAGTGTTGTAGATAGTATACTCAAGATAATACAAGAACGTGAGAGAGCCGAGTAGTTTTTGAATGGGAGCCAGATAAACGTCCAATCGGAATAATTATATAAATTTTAAACGGTATACAGATAAACAGCGACTTTACACATTTATAGATACAGATAGTGCAGAGGAGAAAAAGAGAAAAAAAAATTCAAATATACCAGGCTCTCGAGCGTTACGTACGACTCTCTCGGACGATTGATAAAAAAGAAAGGTTACAAATAACGCGCACTAAAAGAAGAAGAAGAAATTTACGAAAAATTCGAAAAAAAAAAGAAAAACAAACCTTCGAGATTGCAATTGAGCTGTAGGGCATTGCCGATGAGGGGAAGTGCTCGGGGCGAGGGTATGTTGCGCAGCGCGTAGAGAAATCTCACGCGCTTGAGTAGAACGAAGCCGAGCAGTAGGGCGGCGAGGAGCAAGGAGAGCCAGGTGAATCCGGCCATCCTGGAGCTGCTGCGTCGGGGACAGAGACGCGCGCGCGCGCGTGCTTTCGGAGAGGTGCGCGTTTTGCTGCTCTCCGGCAAATAAGTGCAGCGCGGCCCGGAGGGAACAAGTCTCACTGCTATGGAGACCAGAGCGCCGCTCTCGAGCGGAGCCGCTCTGGCCCTACGGCCGGCATTCGCCGCCGCGCCTACAACTCGGACGCTCTTTTTCTCTCTCTCTCTCTCTCTCTATCTCTTCCTCGCTTCTCTTGTACACTCGTAGCTGCTGGCGATGCTGCTTCTTCTTTTAAACTTCTTCTTCTTCTCTTGGCGCGACAATGGAAGTGGGCTTTTGTTTGCCAGCGGAGAGATAGGCCGCGCAAGAAAGATCGGCGAAAAACAGATCCGTTGCCGGATAATAAACGAGCGCGGGGCTCTTTGGTCACCGCGTGTGCGCGCTTTTTTTCTCTATTACAAACTGATGTAACGCCTGTTGTACTTCATACAGAAAACTGGCGCTTGGGCAACGCTACGCCAATAAATCAGCCGCTTATAATGCAGATAAGCTTCTTCCGACGATATAATTAATATATAAGAGCCGTTCGGATTAATCGGTTAATCGTCATTAAACAACTTGTTAATCGACTTCTCTCTCTCTCTCTTTCCCTCATCCAGCACGCGCGCTCTCTTATTCTATTGGACATTATTTTTGAAACGCGGATAGCCTGGGATGATAAACAGGCTTTTCGGAAAAATCAACGGCTCCACGCGCCAGTCTCTTCTTCTTCTCCTTCTTTTTTCCTTCTACCCCTCTTGCCAGTGTATAACTTTATGTGTATATACACGCAGCGAGAGCGTAATCGCGGCTCTTTCGCAATTTCGTTACGATTACGTTTACGCGCATAAGGAAACGTGATTACGTTCATTCTTTAAAGAATAATGTAACGATGCTGCGGCACGCGGACGTCTATGTTATTACGTAACCGACGATAGACGCTCTTTATATTCTCGTTTTGGCAGATGTCACTTTTACACGTGGGATTGTATATATGTATATACTGTATCCAATATCGTGATTACGTTTGAGCAACTGTATTTTCTTTTCGTTTTCCTCTTGATACTCGACTCGTAATTATTTTTGCCTGTAATGTCGAGTAATAAGAAGCTAGTATCATAAGGTTAGACCATATGTAAGTAGCATAATATCGAGGAAACAAAATGTGCCCAACGACTGAGTAATGAATAATTACAATGATCCTATAATCGTCTTCCTCTGTTCGGAATCGTAATCGTAAAATTATTGCGAAATCAACTAGGCAGATAACGAATTCGTGCGGAGATGATCAAGCATATAGAGGAGGACGATCGCGTAGGGGGCAAAAAAATACGAGCGCGCGTGTGTTTCTCCTAAAAGAATCCGCCTGTAAACATCAACAGTTTGAGTCATTCTTTAAATTCGTTCGACTCTTTCGAATTTTACGCCAGTGTGGAGAGAGTGGACAGTGTATCGCGAAGACAAAGGGAGGCCAATTTCGAGCGTCTTCGCGCAATCGCATCAAAAAGTATTCCGTCATTGAGTAATTTCCCCCCTTCTTTTTTATGCATATTCGTCGATGAGTTTTTATCTTTCGAATAAAAATGCATTCGCGTCGCTTTTTTTTCTCTCTCCTCTCGCGCGAATTATTTTAGGTCTTACTCGTTCGATAAGGGAGAATATTTTATGGTTGCAATTTATTGTTTTTTCTTCACGATATTTTTATCATTGAAAGTAATTAATCTACACGAGGAAATGTTTGTATTCTTTCATAAACTGTTTCTTTGTGAATGATGTACGCTCTTTTGTTTCCAAACACGAGATTTTTTAATTTTTAATTATGTAATCTAATTATATTTACCGCTTATCGTCAGTGGGAATTAATGTGACATGTTATAAAAAATTGGTTTCGATTGTAATTGCTGAGGTTTTATTCGGAGCTTAATATTGAAGTAGACCACCTGCACTGCCGCTGCGTGGGCTGTTCCTATCAATTGCATTTAAATGAATAGTCGAGTTTAATAGACTTTTTTGTTAGAAACTAGTCTCTTAAACTTTTTATTTCGCTTTACATTCAATTACAAATCGTACAAAGATTAACAATACTTTTCAAAGTGACCCACTTATACATGCGAGTAAATTCGAAAATCGACGGCTGTAGTTATGCGTGTTGAATGGAATCGAGATGGCGGCGGAATTTTGTAAGAAAGAAAGAAAAAAGAAAATACGCCGTTGACCTTTGCTCTGGGACACGCGCAACAATAAGCAGATAGGAACACAATTTTTCATAATGTATGAGCGACCTTTTTTTTCTTCTTCTTGCGCTTTGTGACACAGATATTAAGAAACATTTTCAACTGCCAAACGCCACGTTACGCGTAGCCCGCACAATAACTTTGTAAGCCTTTCTTTTGCTTAACTAATCTTCTTTTTTCGTGAGATATACATCCATACAGTTTCGGCGGCCATGCACAACAACTCTTTTGACTATTTATTAAATAACACAGAGCAATCGATGTTTTTGTTTTCAAAATATTTATTTCAATATTTTTTACAGCAAGCTTACACGTTTGATGTAAGTTAAAATAAATAAAAGAACAATAGATTAAAAAAAACAATGGAAGTACGTCTATAAAATTATATACATTATTTACAAGCGATGTTACATGGTAATTACGTGTAATAATGGCAACAAATTTGTTGGATTTGGAAGAGCGTGAAAAAAATTCAATAAGACGGAAAAACGAAGCTTCGGGCTCCTACTCTATTGATGTAATAAAGTTGGATGAACAATGACTTGCGTGATGCCAATAAAGCTTTGCGTAACAAAAGTACGTATTTTGGAACGATAAAACGAAGCCTAGTGCACTTGCTTTTATTTTTTTTGCTTCGATCGTTCTACAATTTTAAAATCTACCCCGCGTGGGCGTTGTTGCTTACTTTATGTAAATTTTTGTTTTTCGTAGTAAAACTTTTCGTCTGGCAAAAATCTTTTTATAAAATATCTTTTTTTCCGTGTATATATTATATTGTATCTCTGTTAAAATCTTTTCGCTGAATTTCATCAATTTTTCGTACGAGAAAAACCAGTTTCAAGCATATAGGAGAGGCAGATATAAGTTGTACTCGTTAAATTTTTAATGAATAATTTTCCAATGTTCGCGCACATTCGTCCATCAATTTTCTTTATCGACTTTATCGTACATATTAAAATAACAATTTTTTTTTCATTAGATAATCGTGTTTCAAAATAAATATTTACACACTCATTAGACGAAGAACATAATTATTTACAGGCAGATCTTCGCTATACGTTTCGAAACATTTGATTTTCAATTTTATCGTCGGTGCGCTATTTTATTTCATCGTCATAGCTTAGCTGCTTTTCCACAGTTGTAAAATGTAAAACGGGCAATATACATCCAAATCGTTGACAAAAAAAAACAACAAACAAAACTGTAAAATACTTAAAACCGATCACATTATATTGCGGTCATCGTGCGACGTAGACCAGTAGAAAGAGCGTGCAATATCCAAGCAAAAAATGCGACGCTCTCGTCGTTGCAGCACTTCCGGCTAGATACTTCCCTGCAATCATCGACAAAACGTTTGATTAATTTTTCAAAATTCCAAGTAAGACATAAAAAAAAAAATGAGCGACAAATGGAAAAAATAGTAATACGAGCTTGCTTACACGTTGAGGCCAGATAAGGATGGCAGCAGCACTCGCGCAGCCTCGAATACTCGGCGCAGTCTCCGGCCCGGACTCTGCAAGCTTCCGGGCCCACTCGACACGTGTGCTGGACGAAGCCGAATACTTCTGTGGGGGCACACACACAAATATACTCTGCTGTATATTTACGTTTGTTTATACGAATCAAATGCCTTTGAGTACTCTCTCAAGTGTCAAACAGCCGGGCATTGTCTCTCTTATCAGTTATATAATAAAGCTTTTATATTTATTTCTAGTATTACATATATTAAATCCACTTGTCATTAAAGCCCCCCGACTTTCCAGATAAAAGCGAGATAGGAAAACACGAGATTAAAGAATATAATATTTACGTTGTAGCAGCGAGATCAAAGATAAGATTGGTTGTACGATTCGTAAGGACCGCATGGCCCGCGCCTGTGAGATTTTATAACATTTAATCCCTACAGCTCGTAAAGTGCCTCTCGCTGAGTTTACGCGGAAAAGTGCGCCAACAACGGGGAGGAAGAAACGAGCGGCGAGGCGCTCGAGAGATTTTTTTTCTGCCAGCGCTCGAACGTTTAAGAGTTTATCTAGTATTCAAGACGTCGCCCGGGAGAAACGCTACGTGCGTATGCGACAAAGCATTTTCGCGATAAACAATAAATCCGAGAGGAGAATGCAACTCCCATCACGTTCGGCCCGACGTACACTAGGAGCATTTTAAAGGCTTTCTCCCGACCCTATGGCAATTTTCCGAAGTGCCATGCCGAGCGGACGCGGATGACGTTGAATTTAAAGTTGGAAAATTCAATGGGAATCTTTGTTCTTATTGTTCGATCGCCGAACTGACGTAATAATTTTTTTATTTTCTCGTTACATTTATTTCAAAAAGAAGTTACAATTGAACTTTTTGTCACCTATACTCCCCTCCTAGTAATTTCGCAATTTAGCCTATGAAAAATCCCCCCAAAAAAGAACACAAAGGCACACCGAGCTTAGGTAAACGTCGTTACAGCAAAAAAACAGAAACGACGAAGGCCGCGCTCGATTTTTTGAGGCAGAAACGCGGGTTATAACGAAATCGAGCGCGTCACGCACGGCTTGGCGCATATATATAAAGAGAGAGAGAGAGAGAGAGAGCTGATCGCGGATTGTTTCCGCTTTTTGCCCTGGCACGATCGAAGGCCGGCGATTCGTTATAGGAAAAGCGTTTTGAATTGCGTCGATTGGCTTACCGTTGTAGCCAGCGTCGCAGCAGCAATGGTCCTCGAGTACGCTGCCGTCCTCGCAGTAGGCCATCTCGTCCTTGGTGCAGGGCTTGCAGCCCGGTATAGGCCCTGAAAGTGACGTTAGAACGTGTAGTGTGTCTTCCCCCCTGAGGCTTTGGTAATAGGCCAACTTAATAGTGCTGACGAATCAATTTAGCATCGAGAGAGTCTTTATACTCGTAAATATTGTTTATGCCATGGGGGGAGGCTAGAGTTACATGACGCTTGCGTTGCTCACTGTCCTCCGATCCCCCTCCTTTGACTCTGCCTAGTGGCGTAAATGCAATTGTTCTGTGTGTGAAACGGTTCTTTATTTCTCCCTCTACTCGTTCTTTTTTCTTCTTTTTCTCTTTTTATTATATCTGCTCGTTTATGAATCTCATTTAGCTTTTATGTCAGAAAAGAGAGATATATCATTTAAGTATACGTGTGAAAACGGTGCTCGCGAGCAATGCGCGAGAGGCAAGTGCTGTGTGAAACCGAGAAAGAGAGTATGTACGTGCGCTTACAGCCGACGCGACAATTTTATCGTCAAAAATTTCAATAAACCCGCGAGCACTTGTCAATCACGTGTCTCTCGCGATGTGGATTCTCAGCCTTTTTCTCCCCCCCTCGAACGATTTCTCCTCAAAAATCCAGCGTAAAACGAAAGAGAGATAGCTTATCAACGGATTTAAGTGTCATCGCCAGACAATGTACACACGCGTGATCGCGGCATAGAGCTCGTGAAAGTCTTAAAACGATCGGAGCCGGCATACCATACGAATTACGCGCTGGGGCGGTGAATGGGAAAGAAAAAGATCTTACCTGGATAGAGCTTGAGATTCTTGGCTTTGGCAAGGGCCTCCTGGGCCGTGACCTCGTGCTCGAGCTCGGACTCGTCCTCCGG
This sequence comes from Anagyrus pseudococci, assembly GCA_030522585.1. Classification (NCBI taxonomy): domain Eukaryota; kingdom Metazoa; phylum Arthropoda; class Insecta; order Hymenoptera; family Encyrtidae; genus Anagyrus; species Anagyrus pseudococci. Next base: position 8,217 of record JAPYYQ010002226.1, on the reverse strand, counting down.
CTGCTGATAGACGACGCTAACCGCGTGCAAGCGCTGGACCGGCAGAAGCGCCAGTAGCAGCAGCGCTACAATCCAGCTGGCACTCATGTCAACTGGTATACTCAGCGCTCAATCGCCTGGAGTAGTCAGCTCCTTCTCGGCGAAGCCGCGCGCTCAACATGCGGATTACAAAGATTCGCCGGCAGCGAATCCCAAAGCCAGCCGAGAGATAACGTTAACAGACGAGCAGGAGAGGCTTGCGATCGATATACGTATATAGTGGCTGCCGTAAAAAGAGCCTCTCTTCCACAGTAGCCATTCATGTATGCTCCGGTGTATAGTGTGCGTCGGCATACGACTGCTTGGGTGTAAGGGAATAACGCTTGCGGCGCTAGCCCGGAGAGCTGAGTCACATATAGACGCGGGCTGTCGCTCTGCTGCTGTTCTAATGACCGAACCGGCCGCTAATTAAGTTCAATTGCGGCTAAGCGGCGCTTTGCCGACTCTCTCTCTCCTCCCGCGCTGTGCTTCTCTTACCTCGACTGTACATGTATATGTACGCTATGACAGCTGTGGACGCGACGTTTGCGGGAAACTCTCTCTATAGTGGGCCGCGGCGCTCCAGGGGCTTCTTCTTCGTTTCGATAAGCGGCAGATTTATGTCGGCCCCGTATAATAAGCCCGCTATAGAAAACGACTGCTCGAGCGACTTGTGTTCGAATGCGCGTACGTAGGGAGCCGACGACGGGGGACTACGACTCACTACTCTCTCTCTCTCTCGAATCAATACTTTTCGGAAGCGCAGCGCCGGCCCCCCTTAGCCCGCCCGATGATACATAACTTTATCTCTCACGATTTCTCGGTCCATAGCCTTCGTCTCTCCTCTGCCCCTCTACTCGTCCAAGTACATGTTTTTTTCTCTCTCCTCCGCCGTAAGCGCCGAAAGAGCGGCGATAAAGCGCGTGAGAGAAAGAGAGACGCTCGGGACGTCTTATCGTCGCTCGAGGGAGTTTATCACGGTGAGCGCGGTTGCGACACTCGCGCTAATAACGCCGCACCGTATATTCGAGCAGTGCTCGTTCCCCTTTCCTTCGCTCCGAGTATATTTACAAAACTGGCTGCTGTATCGGATTATACGGGTACACGCGTACACTCGCGGTATATAGAGAAAGACGGCTGAATTTCACTCCGACTCCCCTCGTTCGATACGCACAGATAGAGATAGAGGGGAAAAAAGGAGCAAACGGAGAAATCGTGGGCTTTAACGGGCTGAAGCTTGCCAGAGGGAGAACGAATTCGCAGAGGCGACGCCGAGACGAGAGAGCGTGTGTTCGAGGGCCGCGCGTGTCCGCCGCGGCGCGCGCCCTGAGTTAGACTAAGCGCGCGCGCAGTCGCGCGCCGAGAGCCGTAGCAGCAACCGCCACAACTGCCCTCCGCCAAACGATCGATACATATATATATACGTACACGCGTACACGCACGTCTACCGTACAGCAGCTCTCGTACCTGCACGAAAGCTTATACCTGCCTTTGCACAAACGTGTCTCTCTCTCTCTCGCGCGCGCAGCCCCCTTACTACCTTGCGCCCCCTTATCTGCTCCGAGAGTTGCCGGCCGGCGCGTCTCGTGCATATACATACACGCGGAACTAAAACTCGCCCTCTCGGTGTTTCGCAGGGTTCCTGTTCTTTTTCAAATTTTTTTTTAGCCGAACGCTCCCGACGTTATAAAACGGAGAGCAAGGCCGGTGCGTACGCCGCGACAAACGGCCAATCGAATGAAATCCGAGCTAAGACCATGTACGAGAGGGAGAGCGCGTCTGCGTGCGCGTCCCGTACAGCGCACAGTAGCGCTGGTTGCCTCCTCCGCCTCCCCCTGTCCGCTCGATGATATTTGTCGCCCGCGGCCCGCCCGGGGACCGCCCGGCGGCCGTGCGCGCTTCTCCCTGCACCCCCCCCCGCCCCCCCCCCCCCTGCGCACACGCGAATATAAGAGCGCGCGTGCATGCTCCGCAGCAGACGCCGCTATGGCTTTTAGAGCCGCGCCAGCCGTGTTATTTAGATAATTAGACGTGTACCTGCGCTCAAGCCGAGTGCCAATTCCGTTTTCTTCGCGATACAAGACGGCCCGATCCTCTATATCTCCGTCGATGTATGTATATATCGCGTTACATGGAAAAACAAGCAGCGGATGGCGATATACGGGCAAAGGTGGGACGGAAAAGAAAAGACGCAGGACGAGAGGGCTATGGTGTAGCTCCTCTCTCTCTCTCTCTTGAGGGATAAAGGAAAAAACGCGGAGCGTCATAGTGGCGGATTGGCCCCCGGACCACATAATGGGATGAAAGGGAGGAAGGAGACTCCGGAATGGGAGCGCACACGCTAGCCTCGCCTCGTCTTTCAACCTTCTGGATGTGTATATGTCTATTGATCCTGCGGCCGCGAGATACTCTGTATACACGCGCGCTTTGCCAGCCTACACCTACTGTCCGCCTTCTTGTACACATCTTGCGTGGGTCTCATCCTTACGCCCCCGTATTATAAGCCGCAGCCCCCTCGAGAGTCTTTCTTTCGGATTTCCTTTTTCTCACGCTACAATGTCTGTCCCTCTTCTTTCCTCGCCCTTTCCCTCGCGCCCCGCGAACACGCACGCGCCCCGCGTATACGATTCGCCATTTTCATTGGCTGGATTTGCAATTTTTTATTGTTTTGCAAACGAATTTTGAATCCTCTATCGAGACTTGTTTTTTGCGACTAGCGGGCTTAAGCGTCTAGCGTGACATTGCGGAATACCTATTTTAAGCAAGACAATTTATTAATTGCCTTAGATTGCTTAATGCTCGCTGGCCTTCTTAGAAGTCGCTCTTTACGACTCGCTGTGGATTAAGCGAAGTTGGCTTATTTTTTTTTTAAGCAATTCCAAATTAGAAAATTGCGAATTTGTTTCTAAATAAAATGTAGGCATAAGGTTAATCGTTTGGAGCACATTGGAACAGGAGCGATAAATTAACAGCGTGTAAAGGGTGTATGGGCGTGTGTTAGAGCGCAGTAAACGGCAGATCGGAATCGCTGATAAGCGCTCAACGTTGACTCGCGTGTATGACTGCGCGCGTGTGTATACATATGCGTACAGCTCTTCTGAAGCGTTAAATAGGTGTGCCCGTGCAACAATACGCCTAATGCTTATACGCTCCAGATCTGTTTTATTGTGACGCGCCTCGAACTCTTCAATGTCTTTATCTTCGTGCTGGCTCTGCGTTGATCGTCGCTTTTTCTTTAATGCTGATTTGGTATATTTGTCTGGTTAACAAAGTAGGTCTTGTAATTATTTTTATTATAATCTGGGAACGTAATCTGGTGAATAATTTTCTTTGAAAAAATAAAAGAGGATTATCAAGATTTAAGAGTATAAAATTATGAAGTTTGAAAATCAACCTCTTTTTCAATAATTTCGTTGTACACGCAAAAACTTTATAGAAATATTGCGTGACTGGTTAATATCGAACAAATTCGATTCGCGGTTATTTTTAGTTTCACTCGTTAAAAATCCATACGGTAATTTATAACGCAATAAAAGATTGTGCGACAATTATGTTTAAAAAGGAAATAGGTAAGAGTTTAATGAATAATGTAATATAAATAAAAAATCTTATACACAAGAGTTAACAGTAATAATAACGGAAAATGATATTTATTTATAATTATAGAATGTATAATATTGTTGTGGGCAGACGACGAAATGATCAATTTTGAATTATATCTACAGATCATAACAGTTTGCCTTTCAATTCTTCTCTATACTGCACTTTTTACATTGATTGTAACGATATTCACAGAAGATAAGGAGCACGCATTGTTTATCAAAGTCTTATAGACTAAATAATCTTTAACATATTTAAAAAATTTTTTTTCTAATTTAAAAACTGTAAAAGGCTTTAAAACATTTCAAATTCAAATAAAATACAAATTTAGCGATTTTATCGAACAATAATTAAGTAGCAAGTTATTAATCATTATTATTATTTTGGATAATTAATTTTGATAATGTTAAGCAAGGCTTTTTTTTCTCAAAGAATATCGCTTAGAAATGCTACTTTCAGCCGTTTTCATGAAATTTTACTGTTTATGTGTTGGGGTAATACATACCTTAAATTAATGACAACTTATCTACTTAATTGAATACTTTTTAAAATATCTCATTAAGTTAAAAACTTCATTCTCATCTCTCTTTCATTTTGTACATAGCAATAAAAGAATCGATCTTACTAGTTGCAAAACTTCTGATAGAATTTTAACTTAACCACGCAACAATTTTCAAAGAACGTTAACTATTTTCGGTATTTTTTTTTAAATTATAATTTTCTTTACATGTTAGCATAATTCAACATTTCTTTCAGCAGACTTAAAGTATTTTCGAGGAATTTTTGTCATTAGTTACAAATTGTACAGTTTATAATAGTTTTTTCTTTTCATCAAATAAATATGTGGAGCCTTTGGTGGAACAAGTGCACACCATGATCATCAAACTACAGTACAAAGCACAAGTGTTTTACAAAACTTGTACTGAAATTATGTACATGAAGTGTATTTATATTTTTTTAGTGAAAAAATGTCTTGTAAATAATAAAATGTGGAATCACGTATGTCTACGTATTTTTCTTTTAGAAAAAGATAAAATAATACTATTATGCTCGTTTTAAAATACTAAAAAATCACGATCTATTGCTCCCTTTAATTTTCTATTTCTCATATTTATTATGAGCACTGAGAGCTTTGCACATAAAAATTATAAGATATAGATAAAGGAGCAAAACCTGTAAGTAATTTTTTTGCAATAAATCCAATAACGAAAAAATAAAAATGATTTTGAGAAATTTTTTCACTGTATTGATCCATCTTTAAGAATTCAGCATACATCCCATAAGAACATATCATTTTTCAAAATACTTTCCTCTGAACTTGCTATAAAAATATTGTTTTTAATATCTAACAAAGACTCATACATAAAAATTTGGTGGAACAATTTTTATAATCCGTCGCGCCATTGTATTTGGAAGAATGACAATGTGTGTGACAGATTGTTGGCTTGAAGAACGTTGAAAAAGTAGGTAGCCCTTAATTCGCACGGTTGAGAAATATATTTATATATATTTATATATATATATACTTTTTGTTTAATCGCATTTCGAATGTCATTATGCACCTGATCAGACATTTAAAATAACAACAGCTGCAGCAGCAAACACGTAGTTCGATGAGCCAACGTATCGAATGTGCGCTAGATGTACAGTTATTTTCGTAAATAGAATTAAACTTTATTGTCAACCATATCTACATTAATTTTGTAGTAGACGTAAGGAAAGTAGTCGCTTTGACCAAATCCCAGCCCCGGAATATCTACACTCTGCAAACAATAGATCAGCATTTTAGTATAACGCCTCCGAATCGAATAGTTTGAAAATTATCAAAAAATTAACTTACATCCTGATTACCGCCTCCTGAACCACCAGCAGTTGCCGATGAGTCCAAATGAGCGTAAAGCTGATTCAAAACGTCCCGTAACCGCTTGGTACTTTTCTTGTTGGGGTGCAACAAAATCGCTTGGAAATTAACAGGCAAGCCATACCTAAGAACCGACTCGACGAAAACGCGCAAGGCCTTGACGTGAATCCAAGCGCAGAAGCACTCGCTAAAATTGACTTTCAACCACCTCACGAGAGGACCAAACTGCTTCTTCTTGTCCGTTACCAGCTTGGTCATTTCATTTTTGCCTGTAAGAAAAAAAAATAACCCAATTGTAATGTTTATCTCGTACGAATCGCGAGCAATGAATAATCAGCGAAACATACCAGCTGCAAGCTCTTCTTCGTTGTACGAAAAGTCGCGCACGATGAATTTCTTTTCGCGCGCGTGCAGCTTGAATTCCTCGATGACCTTCTTGAAGAGGGTCACCGTAAACAAGCCGTACTCCTGATCCTGAGTAATCAGCTGGGAACTTCGAGGCACTATCATGTCCGTTAATTTTTCGTACAAGGCGTTCCATTCTTGAAAGCTGGCTCTGCAAGTCGAACGCGCGACAAAGCAAAGTGTAATCGATATAGGCTTAGAGAGTGGGAAAATGCCAACTCGGGCGATTTTGTAAAGAGAATAAATGTGTACCTTGGCACGATGACGAGTAGTGTCGTCAAATATTCGCTGTCCAGAATGAAGTGTTCCTTTTTCACCAGATCAGCCAAATTCCGCGTTAACAAGCTTCCTCTAAAGAAATGCAAAAATTCACGGGTTTAAAATAGTCTGTCGATGTCGGAAAAAAGGGAAATATACATAAGGCTTGGTTAAATGAATAAAGAGTATAATTTACGTTTGCTTCTTTTCGAGATTTTGCAAGCTGCCTTTAAGATTGTTATAAGCTGTTGATTTCGTTTTAAGATCAGCATCGATTTGACCCACTTGTTTACTTATGATATCTGCAATGTTTCTCAAGGACTGCTTGATGGGATACTTGGCCATATCCCATTGGAATTGTGTTATGTACGTTGGCAAATTACCTGTTCAGAGAGATCATTTTCAATACAATCGCCGGAAAGAAATTAAAATATGTAAATTAAAAAATAATAATCACAATTCCAAGAAATTCCCGTTTCAAAAAATTTGATATAAAATTAAATCGAGCATAGAAACAAAACGAGGGAACATGCTGGTTCGTTTTAGTGTGCTATCAAAAACAATATCCTAATGACTAGTCTATTAACTAAATTGTGATAAGACACAACAACTTTTGAAAACCTGAGCTAAACATTTTTCTATTATACATGTATTATGTTTTGATTCATAGTAAACATTTTTTTTGTCTGAGTATGCACTGTTCGTATAATCAAACATTATGCTTCATAAATCATCGACTATTTTGATCTATAAATTTTAATGCTTATAATACAATTAAAAAGTTAAACAAAAAACGAAATACATTATGTTATTTGCAATTTTGTTATATTGTTAGTAAACAAACAAGAGTATCCAGAATTTTTCAAAAAGCAATTAAAGACCGCTACCTTAGCCGATTTTGAAAATTAGTACATGTTATTATTAGAAAAAAAGTATATATGATAAGTGTTATGTCTAGAATTTGGTTATGTCTGAATATAAGTATGTATAATAAGGCAATAATTTTCGAAAGCTTGAACGTTGCTTTAGATTCTTAAAGCAAATCGCATGCATTATCAGATTTTGTTTGTTCAAAACAAAATGTGTAAATATATATTATCATTATTGGTGTGATAAAAAAATAAAACACTAAACATATATAACGTGAATATGTGCACATTATGCATGAAATTCACCAAGCTAAAAAAGAAATGACTTTCCAATTTTTTATTTTTTTTTAATGCGGTGCTGTGAATTTTTTTAAAGCAGCAAGCAGACATTTGTTTAAAGCTTTTATTCATGCTAGCTGGTGGGTTTAGGAGTCAAAGTCACATTTAATATTGTCCATTTAAGTTATCATGTACGTGGATTTTTTTTGTTTGTTCAAACGTTTGGTTAAAAAGGATATTTTTTTTTAAATATGTATATCTCAAACGTAAAATTTGTAAGAGTATAGTTTTTTAATTTGTATGTTCAGTGTCCCATGTGTCGAGCAGTTTAATTAGTGTATTGGATTTGTCTAAAATTTTGATAGTTTGTAGATTGTTAAACGTACAACTGTACTGTATATGTTCGGCATTGAGTCATTCTTAAAAGATCAGATACGGATTACGTCCAGTCTTCTGAGAACAAACGAATGGAAATAATATATATAAAATACAAATTAGAAAATGAAAAAGATAAACATGAATTTTTTTTTTCATTTCGTATTTTGTACAAAAGCAACTTGCTCAGAGGCATTATCGGATGTTTCGATTGATCGTAAACTATATATTGATTATAATAATGTCGTTAATCGTCGTTGATTGAAGGAAGTGACGCAAATAATAATTGTGTTTTCTACATGTGGACGCCAAAATATGAGAAATAAAGAGCATTTCTTACATTTCACTTTGATTTGTCAAACGAAAAATTTAAACAACGAAAGGAAGAAAAAAATAATGAAAAATAAAAAGCAGAAAGCACAAGGGGAATCGTGACAAATAAGAGGGCAACGGTGTAGTCCGGGCGCCACGGGGGTTTTCGTAGGCCATCGAGGTCCACTGCTCCACCAAAGTTTTTTTTATGTATTTTCACCTCCTGAATTCAAATTTCGA